>JBAKBP010017820.1:0-48075 GCA_037953745.1 Lithodes maja | reverse complement strand
CGACGAGGACGGCGATGCACAGCCAGGAGATTTTTTGTATTTAGAAGGCATCCTCTATAGGCGTTTTCAAGACCCTAAACGTAGTTGGCAAGAGGGGTCCGGAGTATTGGACCCGTTGGTGGTGCCACGGGAGTGCAGGGATAGCCTACTGAGGTTGGCGCATGACATACCACTGGCAGGACATCTAGGGGTGAGAAAAACGGTGGCGGCTTTAGAAAAATTGTTTTGGTGGCCGGGGTTGAAGGGGCAGGTGGTAACCTGGATAGCAAGGTGCCATACGTGCCAGAGGGTTGGAAAACCTAACCAAACAATTCCGAGAGCCCCGTTGCACCCCATTCCTGTCAGTGGACCGCCCTTCAGTAAGGTCATCATTGATATGGTCGGACCCCTAACCCCTACTAGTGCCGGTAATAAATTTCTATTAACTATGATGGATGTGGCCACTCGTTATCGTGATGCATATCCAATGAGAAATGGCACGGCGAAAACTGTTGTCCGGAACCTGCTCTGGTATTGCTCGCGGTATGGTTACCCGCAAGAGGTGCAATCGGACCAAGGTTCTAGTGTTACATCTAATCTGTTCAAACAAACTATGATTCAGCATGTCATCAGCACTGTCGTCTCTTCTGCGTATCACCCGGAGAGTCAAGGGGTGTTGGAGAGGTGGTACGCCACACTGAAAAGCATGCTTCGATGTTATTGCGCAGAGAACGGAAAGGATTGGGACCTTGGTCTGCCGTATGTTTTGTTCGAGGCAAGAGAAGTACCTGGAGAGAGTCTCGGTTTCAGTCCGAATGAGCTTGTTTTCGGGCATCGGGTGAGGGGCCCTCTCCACATGGTGAAGGAGATGTGGGAGGGCACTGGGCATGTTGTTCTGTGAGATAAGTTGCAACCTCTTGTTCCTGAGCAACAAGAGGAGTTGTTTGCTAGGCTGTGGCAGTCCGTCCGCATGTTTGTTGCTTCTCCAGGCCTGATGTGCGGGGGAGAATCCGACACGGAGGCTGGAGACAGTGCAAGGCTCGAGTTGGTTCCCTGCCGTGTGAATCCTGCTCGACAGCCTGTTGTGAAGGCGGAGCTGGACGGCGTGTGGAGAGGGGGTCTGAGGGATGAGGAATGTCGTGAGTGGTCGTTGCCAGTGGCTTTGCAACCTGAGTTTGGTGGCAGAGTCCGTGTGTGTGTTGATTGCAAGAGTGTGGAAGCATTATCCCTGACAGACGCCTATCCATTACCCAGAGTTGACGACACCATAGACCGCTTCGGGGCTGCCTCGCTCATCACGAAGGTAGAACTAGTGAAGGGTTATTGGCAGGCCCCGTTGCCGGAAAGAGCGAAGAAAAGTGCCAGTCTTGCGATGAACTGGGCAGTTTATCAGTGTCAGGTGTTGTTGTGCTGCCGGAACACAAGTTGGATGTGTGGCATGCTAAGGGCACTGATAATGTTTTGGCTTTGTTTGCAGGAGAACCCTCGCTGTTCAGTCAGTGTCTGTCGTGGGTGGAGGATCCGGGGTAGGCTACCACAGTATGTTGGTATAGCCTCCTGTCTTGGCTCGCGGTGTATTTTTGCGCTGGTGCTTGGTGGCTCGCGTGTGTAGCATCAGCGTAGGGTCACAGGGCAGGAGTTGTTGGCTTTGATTAGACGAAAATTAGGCTACATCTATAGTAGCCGCCAAAAACAACATTAAAATAAAATATGAAAAAATTAAATAAAAACTTTCTTTTAAATAATTAATTTTAAGATAATATTGTAGCTGAGTACTGAGTGCAGATGATTTTCCCTCAGTAGGCTGTGCTTCTTAAAGCTCGCTCTGGGAGCACAATGTTATGAATTAATGTATTATATTTGGGAAGGGTGATAAGATTTTTTTATATATAAATGTTGTATTTTTATTGAGGAGACTGAGCTTGCATTCCATGAGTGGCAGAGTGGTTAGGAGTGGCAGATTCTAGCGACATTCTGCCTGTTCAGATATGGGCTCATGGTTGAGTGTCCCATATCTTGGGGGGGGTGTGACGCCTCCCGGCGCTGGCAGAATGGTTGCGTGGGGCATTGCAGCTCGCTAGCGCTCGCCAGGATGGGGGGATAGGCTACAGTTGTCCTAGAATGATCTGCTTTATTTCATTAGGGTCGTGTTGCCACAGACAGTCTAGAAATGGTCTTTGTTTTGGTCTGTGACCGCGCCTTATATTTTATATTCGCTATAATATAAATGTTGCTTGTGTGGGAGGCGAGCGAGAGCGGGTGAGGGAGTACACCTGGCAGCGGGGGGTGAGTCATGACGCGGCTCGCTTGGGCGCTGACGGCGTTGGCGGCCGGGTGGTTAACTAGTCCCTTCCCGTCGCGGCCTCATGTTTTTTACCAAGCTCAGAGCTTGCCTGACACGCGTATCGTCTACATCCTTTGCAATTCTTTCCCCCATACTCGCCACTTTGCATACTATTTCTCTCTCTCGACTTCTCCTTTCTCATTCTCTAATCTTTATTAAACTCAACATCCCTTCTGGTTTCAGCATAGACGTTCACCGTCGGCCAGTCGTATTGTACGCGAAGCTCTCAGATATTTCCATGTATTAGGCTTTAATGAGGTTTGGAGAGATGGACTTTTCCATGTGTGTCCTCTCGTGGGAAGGTTGTAGACCGGTATATGTCTCCCTGGCAAGGTGTTGAGTGATTCTGCTTGGTTATCTAAAGCTAGACTAGGGGTAGGGTTACTGTGTCGTTGTCTCCGATGTGTGCAGTGTTAGCTAAGCCCTGCACGACATCGACAGGTACTCTGGGAGCCTAAGTTGTCTTCGGGTGGGTTTACTTTGCGAGCACAGCGCTGTGGTGTGAGAGAGCCATAGCCTATCCCTCACAACATAGTGCTGCCTCTTTGGGTTGACTTCTGAGGGATCGCGAGGATAGAACTAGGTACTAGAGACCTAGATTTGTCAAGAGAGCATCCCCGTCATATAACGTAATCTTCATTATACCACCTTCGGACAACGTTAGGCTACGAGCCGCATGCTCACCCATTGTTGCTCTGCCTTGATACCCCAGCTAGACTTTATTAACTGAGCAGACACTGGTTAGAGATAAGCCCCCATTATTATATGTATGCAGCATTATTATTCACTGCACTTTTGAGCCGAGGTTGTTGTTGAGTTGCACAACCCTAGTAGGCTGTTGCGTTGTGTCACGAAGCATTTCTTTAGTTGTCGAGCATTACTACCTTTGCACAGTCTTTATTATTCGCCTGCCTATTATTACTATATGTCCAAGTATTTATTGTGACCCGTATTCTGCATTATAATTGTTCAAGATTCTTTACGAACATCTTCCCAGCATCAGACTTATTTCAGAAGTTTCCAGTTGATGTTGCAGGACTAGCATTGCACTTTCTTTAATACAGGAGTGCCAGTTATTTGAGTATCTACCGTAACGTTAATTAATCACGTTAACTATCTTTTCTTTGTGTAACCTAATCGAGTAATCTTTTACTGTTTGAGAATAGGCTGTTTCATCGAGCGTCAGCCTATTGTGTGTGCACCAGTTACCGAGTCATAGGATACCTCGTTGTCCAGGCACGACACAGGGCGGTAATGGTGTTTTGTTTTCCAGTGTTTAAGGCAGGGGTTGGATCTAGTGTTACCGTTGTTGCATTTTGCCATTATCTAGTCCAATGTTGAAGAGCCCTGTGTCTTTGAGAACCTGGATCGTAACAATATATATCGATAAATACAAGATAGATAGATAGATATATATATATATATATAATTATATAGATTGATAAATAGAGCGATGTTGTTAAGGTAAATACAGTATGATTAGATTGATATTTTTTGTTTCTGTTATTGTATGGAATACATTTCCATGCGAGGTTCATAATACTTATGCCATTATTCTGCCCTGACCCATGTGGGATGAATATTTGTGGGTAATTAACAGGTGATGATAAGTCGGTGACAGGTTGACAAGTGTGTGTGGCAGTCAGGATTATGTACTGTATTATACTTGATGTATGTATCTATCTCTCTCTGTCTGTCTCGTAATTATATATATATATATATATACTGTGTATATATATATATATATATATACTGTATATGTACAGGGTGTATTAAAAAAAATGCTTAGAAACTTCAAGTGCTAAGTACCAATTATAAAACAAGTTTACTTTATTATATAATTAAATACGAAATAATTAACCATTAACCTAAGAAGTGCGCATGGGGGTAATTAGAAACGTCCCCCTGTGCTGACGTATTTGAGCTGTTTCCATCACTAAAATATTAATTTTACCATAAATAGCATTAATACTTATCCATACACGCCTATTATGGGTTGATTATAAAGGTATTAACCTGAAACAACAATTAAACGAGTGAAAACAGCGTTTGGATGGTCAAAATCGGAGATTTAGGCCGCGAGATATATAATGTATGGGTGAGGCAACCTGCTTTCCCGCCAATTTCCCCTAAGGCCACTGAGACACAGTCGATCGATATTCTCTCTCTCTCTCTCTCTCTCTCTTACACTCGCTTGCTAACACTGATGACAATGCCCTGCTTGCAACTCGCTAATGTTAGCACAAAAATATACCTCAGAATAAGGGAATAACAGGGAAAATAGGTGATAACTGAAGGAGGGGTGAAAAGTGGGGAAGGAGGGGAGGTGGAGGAGTGATAATATCACTCCTCCACCTCCCCTCCTTATATTATTTTGCATGGCCCAGGGGCCCAAAAAAACAAACAAACATTTGTTTTTTTTTTCGATGTTTAAAGTTGATTTTTTTTTTCTCTGACTCTTAAGAGTCTTCCCGCAGTCCGCCGGGGGAACTCTTAAGAGTCTTCCGGCAGTTCCCGGGTTAATGATCTAAAGAATATAAAGTAAAATATTCAGTGTCGTCCAAACATGTGCTATAATCTGAACACTGGCATTGGTCTCCCCCTTCATTCCCCCCCCCCCCCCCCTTCCCCCCAATTAGTTTTCGGGTGAAATTATATAAGTAATGTTCCTTTATAAACCGTTTAATACTACTCAAATTATTTTCTGTTAATATCAAACATTTTTGTATTTTTCTTCCAACATAGGAAAGACCGAAGGCATCTTGGATGAAGCAAATCCTCATTGGTCTGCAGATATTACTGCCATATGTTAGTAAATAATAGCAATGCTGAATGATAAATACAGTACAACCAAACAATGTGGGCATTACAATGTTATTTCCTAATGTTATTTAATGTATTATACAGTCGTGAACATTACAGTAATTTAGATACACACATATTCAAAGCGGTCTCGGGTTGAATTGAATGTCCTTACTCATTTTTACTGGGTATTTGCATTTCAGAGATTCGTTTAATCAGTTTAAGACTTCAAAATCGACCAGAATTAATTACCACTACTGTAGGCTATATGG
Source organism: Lithodes maja (assembly GCA_037953745.1). Lineage (NCBI taxonomy): Eukaryota > Metazoa > Arthropoda > Malacostraca > Decapoda > Lithodidae > Lithodes > Lithodes maja. The sequence continues at coordinate 42,678 of JBAKBP010017820.1, read as the reverse complement.
TCATTACAGTGTAATAAGAGGAGATTATTTGAACTAGTTTTAATTTTTACTAAATGACTAAATACAGTTTTGAGAAATTAATCATACCCAATATTTTTAATCTTTGAATATTTATACCTAGACATAAAACATTTCCGTGAATCTCATTCAACATAGGAAAGATCAGCCCCCAATAAAAGTATGCTTTATAAACGATTGAATACTTTCTGCTGCGTTCGAATACCCAACCCAGACTTGGGCATCAGCATTATACCCTGTGACCAGAGTTACACATATAAAATATTTTTTTTACGCCAATCTGTTTATAATAATAAGTATTTTTCTGCTAACCACATAATATCATCAACACATCCTGATGTGGCGGCGTCTACGCCGTGGGGCCACCTCCCGAGGCTGCCAACCGCGGATGGCTGCCGACCCTCCACGGCCGAAGACAAAATCAACGACCAGTGGAGGAAAACCGGATGCCGGCCGCGGGGAGCAGTATCGGGAGCCAAACCGTCACAACCATCCCCTGCCCCCTCCCTGGGGGCACGGGTCCTTGGAGCGGCTTCGGTCGCGCCGGGAATTTCCACACCTCTCACACCACACACACACATCACACAGTTTTTCCTACACCAAGAAATGACTCTCCGGCAGTCATTTCTCGAAGACTTCTTCTAGCCGGAGACATTGAGAGCAACCCAGGACCCACGTACACATACATATGTCCAACTTGCTCAAAACCCATCACTTCGAGTCGCCATACTAAGGGTTCAGTTCTCTGCAATTCATGCGGGAACTGGACCCACTTCACCTGCACAACACTTGCCTCCAAGAAACACTACACAAACACCTGGAGCTGTTCCTCATGCCCCTCCCTCTCCCAGTCAAATCCCTCACCTAAAACCCGTCCACCTCTCCTCCCCAACCCACCTAACCTTCCCATATCATCCACTCCCCCCCCTAAAACCCGTCCACCTCTCCTCCCTAACCCACCTAACCTTCCCATACCATCCACATCCTCAACTCAACACACCACACCCCATCCTAATCCATTCCAACCCCCATCTCCTGCTCCCCAATCCCCACCCCCACCTCACCCATCCCAACCCCCAGCCCCTCCCTCACCCCCACCCCCACCCCGTCCTCATGCAGCAGCACCCAACATACATCGTGCACATAACATTAACATTCTTCAACTGAACATAGATGGCATGAACACAAAGAAACACGAACTATCACACTTCATCAAACAACACAACATACACATTGCCATCTTACAAGAAACAAAACTCCGCACAACACAAAAAACACCCACATTTCATAATTTCACCATCATCAGACAAGACCGAGCTGTCGGCGGGGGCGATGGACTCATCACCCTGGTACACAAAGAAATATCATACATAGTAACCAGTGTACAAACCAAATCCCTCCTCCCCCCAAATGATAACACAACAGAAATACAGTCAATTAAAATACGCACTGGCAACAACTCCAACATAACCATCATAAACACATACATCCCTCCCCAAACATCCCCTACAGTAACAAATGAATACAGACCACACTTACAACACATCACAAACACCCCACACACCCCACACATCATCCTGGGTGGTGACTTCAACGCCAAGACGTCGGCCTGGTTTGTCGACAACCCCGACACAGACAGAGGGCTGGTACTACAAAACCAAACCGATAACCTCATCATCCTTAACGACATCCATCAACATACCCATATTCCTCACCAAGCCCTCTATAACCCATCATCTCCAGACATCACCTTTTGCTCCCCAGAACTTGGCCCCACAACATCCTGGAGGGTGGTCAGAACCTTAGGGTCTGACCACCTCCCGATCATTATCACCACCAAAACCAGACTCACCCCAGCTAGCCACAAACACACATACACCAATTATAAGAGAGCTAACTGGGAAGCATTCACAAATGAGACAGAACAACACTTCACAACTCTAAACAGTACACCCATCACTAACATCAACAATGCTGTACACATACTCAATAAAACTATCCAAAACGCTGACAAGAAACACATTCCAAGAGGTAACAGGAAAAGACACAACCCCAACTTCACACCAGAAATTCAAAACCTCATCAGACAACGCGACATACTGAAACACTCCCCAGCACCCCACACACAAGACATCACACAACAAATTCAAGCACTCAACACCCAAACTAACAACAAAATACAAGAACAACAAAAACTAAATTGGAATAACTTCCTACAAACAGTTGATCACAAAACAAACCCAAAAAACTCTACAAAACACTAAACAGCAACACACTTTCCAACAGCAACACAACACAATCACATGCTGCAATCACAACAACAGACTCTACTCCTTCATGTAAACAACAAGCAAACACTCTCATCAATCACTTTTCACATGTCAGCCACCTAAAACCTCACAAAGACGACCGACGTGTCATCCGACGTAAGAGACAATTCCCCACAGACCCTGACTATACACCCTTCACCAATCACCAGACAAAGCATATCATCAACAATCTCAAGCACTCACCCACCTGTGGCCTAGACAACATAAGCAACATACACCTCAGACACCTGGGACCACAAGGCATACAAGCACTCACTAACATATCAAACTACAGCTATTCACACAACACAATACCAGACATTTGGAAGCATGGTATCATCATCACATTCCCCAAACCCAACAAAGATCCCACGCTACCCTCCTCGCACCGCCCCATCACACTTCTTTGCTCCCCTTCCAAAGTCATGGAACGCCTAGTATTACAACTATACACCTGACCTACCCCTAGCTCCAACACAACATGGCTTTAGGCCACTGCACTCCACAAACACTCTTCTCACAGACCTTACACAAAGAGCTTTCGACGGCATCAACTCAGCTAGACCACCACACAGATCACTATTAGCCACACTCGACATTAGTAAAGCCTTCGATGCCATCCCCCGCCACAACCTAACAAACAAAATCTACAACACAAACATGCACAACAACACAAAAAGGTGGCTGGCCAACTTCCTAGCAGGCAGATGTGCACACGTATCTTTTGCCGGTCAGTCATCTAAAATCAGAAACTTTCCAAACGGAGTCCCACAAGGATCCGTCCTATCGCCCGCACTCTTCAATCTGTACATGCACGATATAACTACACCCAATACGCCCCAAATAAACTTAGCCTCCTATGCAGATGACATAACACTCACATGCACACACCATGACCCAAAAAGAGCAACAGATCTCCTTCAACCCTATCTCAACACACTACATGGCTGGTGCACTACAAACAGACTTAATCTAGCCCCAGCCAAATCCACCGCAACCCTGCTCACAAGTTAGACAGGAGAACACGAATACATCCCTCAACTCACCATAAACAACACACCCCTAACACATACACACACACCCAAAATCCTAGGAGTAACATATGATACTCATATGACATTCAAACAGCACACCACAAACATTAACTCCTTCAGACATATTATGTTCCAGTAAGTCCACGAAGGCGGGAGCCCGGTATCATTGCCACTGCACCACACAACTGTCAAAACCACACTGCTGGCCGTTAGAATTGTCGGAGGAACCTGGGGTTGCCACCAACCGACAGATCTTCATCTAACTTACCGGACTTACTGAGCTCCATATGACGCTAGTGCGTCATATGGACTTATTGGAGAGGCATGTAGATTAAGTCCATATGACGCGATCGCGTCATATGAGTTTTTGGTCATAAGTTCCATATGATGCGATCGCGTCATATATGTCGCAAGGAGTTAAAAAGAAACTGACACCCAGACTTAACGCCCTCTGGTCACTTGCTCACACAAAATTTGGACACAACAAAGAAACTACCACCACAGTATATAAACAATACATAAGATCAGTGATGGAATATGCAAGCCCAGCCTGGGCTTCTAACCTAGCTGAAACACATCATAAGACCTTACAGACTATTCAAAACAAAGCCCTGAAGATCATTACAGGCTGCACAGCTACTTCACCCACAGATCACCTACATCAAGAAACCAAAATCCTCAAAGTCAAAGACCATCTGGAAATGAGAGGCACTCAATTCCTGGCAGCAGCCTCCACGAACCAAGACCACCCAACTACATGGCAACACACCCACAGACACCAAGAAATATCAAAACAACACCCAGCACACTGTATCACACACAATTATTGTCCTCTCTCCCTCCCTGCCCACCCCGAACCAACTTCCAGAAGCACATCCATACTCATATCTCTCACCGATCCATCCACTCACTCACAGACAACACGCAGCTGCATGCACGACCTCCCGAAATCCATCCTTCCGAATCCTCCCTTGCTCGCGAGGACAGAGTCCACCTGGCCAGGCTGAGATGCGGACACCATCCAGCTCTCCTGAGCTATCAGAAGAGACTGGATGACTTCGTTGTCGACGCCTGCCCGGGATGTAACACAGCACCCCATACCATTAAACACATCATAGAAGACTGCATTTCACACAACCACTTACGCCAACAACACAATCTACACTCAATGAGAGCTCTGTGGGAAAGCCCGATCGTGGCCATGGCCTTTCTCAGGGACTCGGGGCTGTTCGGCCAGGCAGCTTAGGGAACAACAACAACAACAACAACATATTTTAAGATACTTTGATTTCGTAATTACTAATGTGTGAATAGGTAAACCTATACTTCCCTTTAGTTAAGTCCATAGTAAACATGTTTATCAAATATCAAATTTCTAGTGCTTTACTCATATCCCTGATTAGCTACATTTTTAAATAAATATTTATCTCGTTAATAACACATTTTTGGCAATATGTGATTCAACATATGTTATTTTTCCATTTTACAATAATATTATGTTTGTCATAGTCTAATATTTTGTTATACCCTGTATATATATATATATATATATATATATATATATATATATATACATATATATATATATATATATATATATATATATATATTTACTGTATATATATATATATATATATTCGGAAATTAGTATAGCCAGGTAGTATAATTATTTTCTTTAACCCGGGAACTGCCGGGAGACTCTTAAGAGTTCCCCCGGCGGACTGCGGGAAGACTCTTGAGAGTAAGTAAAATAAAAAATCAACTTTTGACATCGAAAAAAAAAAAAAAAAAAAAATTTATTTTTTTATTTTTTTATTTTTTTTTGGCCCCTGGGCCATGCAAAATCTCAGTCCTCTACCTCCCCTCCTTCCCCACTTTCCTCCTCTCCTTCAGTTATCACCTATTTTCCCTATTATTCCCTTATTCTGAGGTATATTTTCGTGCTAACATTAGCGAGTTGCAAGCAGGGTGTTGTCATCACTGATGGCAAGCGAGTGCAAGAGAGAGAGAGAGAGTATCGATCGACTGTGTCTCAGTGGCCTTGGGGGAAATTGGCGGGAAAGCAGTTTGCCTCACCCATACATTATACAACTCGCGGGCTATATCTCCGATTTTGACCATCCAAACGCTGTTTTCACTCGTTTTATTGTTGTTTCAGGTTAATACCTTTATAATCAACCCATAATAGGCGCATATGGATAATTATTAATGCTATTAATGGTACAATGAATATTTTAGTGACGGAAACACCTCAAATACGTCAGCACAGGGGGACGTTTTCAATTACCCCCATGCGCACTTGTTAGGTTAAGGCATGTGAGATTAAATAATACAGCATATTGTGCATTACTATAATTTTTTATTCAAAGATTCAATTTCTCTTGCATTCTTACGTTGTTGTTCATTGAGTAGGTGTAGGAGAGTACCGTAGTTTTCAGAGGGTTCTTGTTGTAGTTTCTTGTAACGTTTCGACTACTTCATTAGCCATGTTCACACAGTTGATTCTGATTAGCATAAGTGTTGAGGGGGCTTAAAATAGGGGTTTCTCGGATCACACGTCGCTGATTTTGCTCAGGTGAGCGGGGCTTGTTGGTGGTCTGCGGTCGTGGTTGGCTGGCTGCTGATAACCTTGGAGATCACACTCAAATGTAAAGTACTACATATCGGATACCAAAATGAGAAAGCAAACTATTCGATAAATGGCACTCAAATTAACTCTTGTGTGGCGGGGGTGGACTTAAGTCGGGCTACAGAACCATGGACTATGTGGCCGACTTAATTAAGTCTGTGTGCAATTTTGGAGCAATAATGGCTCCGAGAAAGAGACGGGCGGGTGGAGGAGCGTAGGTCGGCTTATGACCGCTCGGCACGGGTCCGGCGCGACTACTGATGTTTACTCTACACACACCCACACTCACTGCCTCGCTACACAGGGAATTATGTAAGGAAATTACCGTATTTTAGGGATGTTGCACTCGTCTTCCACGATCGTTGCAGGAGAACGCCTGGTCGTAGAATGATGGTTCTGGTGTCATTGGAAAGCTCAATTTACGCCCTTTCAGGGATACATAATTATATTACGCTCTGGCTCTTGTTTATGCATGAAAAAGAGCATGGAAACAAGGTCGTTTAGGGTAAAACCACCCGCTTGGCGGGTAGTAGAAGTTACTGACGGGCCCGCTCGTAAGGCGTTAAGAGTGTAGACAGAGAAACCGATTTGGGAGTAACAATATCGAGTAACCTAAAACCGAGTCAACAGTATTCAGAGGTTGTTAAGAAGGCAAACAAAATAATTGGCTTTATAGGCAGGGCATTTGAGCATAAATCCAAAGAAGTTATCTTAACTCTTTACAATTCCTTAGTCCGCCGTCTTCGGGAATACTGCGTTCAATCCTGGTGCCTTTATTACCAAAAATATATAAACAAGCTAGAAGGAGTTCAACGTAGAGTTACCAAAATGATACCTAGCCTAAAAAACAAACCATACGAGGAGCGTCTTAGAGAATTAAATCTATTTCCTTTAACCCAGCGCAGATTAAGAGGCGACTTAATTCAAGTTTTCAAAATCATCAAAGGCATCGACAATATGAACTGTAGTAAGTACTTCACTATCGACCAATCTAATTACACACGGGGAAACAGTTGCAAAATTTTTGGTAAATCTTTTAACTCTCACGAATCAAAGAATTTCTTCTTCAATCGAGTTGTCAACTTGTGGAATGGGCTTCTCCGAAACGTTATAGACTGCAGCACCGTTGATTCTTTTAAACTTCGCCTAGACAAATATCTTGCATCAAACCCGCAACTGAGTGTGTTTGTAAAGGAATAACTATATATAATCCCCCCCTCAGTTACAAACCCCTTTGTTCCCTACTATAACTTCCTAATCCTGTCATGGACATTAGTTCCAAGGCAGTAGTTCCCTTTCCAATGTTCCTTTACCCACTCTAAACCACTGTTTGGACACTTGATGCTCAGTGTTTTGGAGGACAAGCAGCCTAGAAGGGTCACTAGACCTGTTGTTGCTTGATTTCCTTTGTACTCCTTTGTACTCAACATACCAATATCGATGTCATTGATATGTATATGATAAACAGTAGTGGGCCAAGGACAGATCCCTGTGGAACTCCAGAAGTGACTGAAATCCGTTCAGAGGAAACACCATTGATTACCACTCGTTGTTGTCTACCTGTTGCCAACTTTCTATCCAATTTGTGACTTCTGTATTGATACCTAGCGCACTCACTTTTGACATTAGCCTGCAATGAGGCACTTTGTCAAAAGCTTTTTGAAAATCTAAGTGAAGGAAGTCTACAGTATGTCTCTACTTTTGGGATACTCACTCAGCATTTCATGCACAAATTCCAGTAAATTGGTAAGACATGATCGGTGTCACCTAACCCATGTTGGGAATCTGAAATTAAATTGTTGATTTGTAGGTAATCAACTATCTTGTCTACTAGTATCCCTTCTAAGAGTAGGTCGGGGCGATGGTGGGAAGCGGACGCATTTTTTGAGGCTCCGGCATATTATCGTGGGCACGATTAAATATCACGGAATTTAGAATACATACTGAGCGAGCGAGGAAAGGAAGGACATGGGAAGCGTTTGGAAGATAAATTGGTGTGGTGGAGGGGTGACATATATTGTGAAAAGAGTAGTGTAATCAACGGGTCAGCTGGCATTGTAGTGATTGTAAACAAACATGGCGGACGGAACGGCGGGAATTTCGGAGACAGAAGAAAGGTTAGGATGGTTTCGTGGGTTTAGGAGCACAGATAAGAAGGTAGAACAGATTATTAATTTTGTGAAGGATTTGGAAAAGTGGAAGAGTGATATGGAGAAGTGAAAGGGGGACATTGGTGAGAAAATCAAGGTGTTGTACGAACTATGTGGTGCGTCGGGTGGGGCAGGGAATAGGCTTAGTGAAGGAAGCGAATGTAGGCCTATTTCGGAAGTTAATAATAACCTAGAGATGGTACTAAAAAGGGTAGAGGAATTGGGAGCAGAGAATATGGAATTAAAGGAGCAGCTGAAGGAATACGAAGGACGATTCAAGGAAGTGAAGGAGTCAATTGCATGGACGGTGGTAGGTGAACAGAAAGTTAAGGATTTGGAGGAAATTGTGAAAGAACAAAAGGAGGAAATGAATAAGACAAAAACAAAATTGAGAGTGCAGTCGTAGATGTCATGAAGAACAAGGAGAGTGTCGTGAGGGAGGCCATGGACAGGGATAGAGGTGTAATCATGCATGGAGATATAGAGGCTCATATGAATGATAATGGAGTGAGAAAAGTGAGAGTTATGGAGAAAGTGAAGGAGGTCATGAAAGCTGTTGATGTAGATGGATGTGGATGGGATGGGCAGGTGGAAGAAGTCAGTAGGATAGGTAGATATAGAAGGGGGGAGATGAGACCTATAAGGGTACAGTTTAAAACCAGGGCAGTGGCAGAGACAGTGACAAATTTTAGTTTGAGACTAAACACAAATGAAGAACTGAAACATATAAGATTAAAGAAGGATTTGAGCATAGAACAAAGAGAAAACATAAAGGAACTACAGGAAAAGGCTGATGAGGAAAATGGAAAGTTGGGCGAGGAGGATAAGAAGAAGTTTTTCTGGAGAGTGAGGGACGGGAAATTGAAGAAGTGGTTTATACGAATAGAAGGGAGAAGGAGATCTGGGAGGGAAGAGAATGTGATAGAAGTTGTGGCAGAGGTGGAGAGCAGGGTGGAAGCGTCTCGGGGAGAGACAGGAGAAGAAGAAGCTGCAGACCCACTACCTGTAGTGTAAGGGGACGGAGAGGAGGAGCGGGATGATGTAGCTGCTGAAGGAATGGTGGAAAGATTAAGGATTATGTTTAGCAATGTTGATGTGTTTACCCAGGACAAGAAAAGAGAACTGATATGTAGGTTGCAGGATGAAGAGGAAAAACCTGATGTCATAGCCTTACAGGAAGTAAGACCAAAAAATGCTAGAATTGAAAAGGAACTGGTGGAGTATAGTTTGGAGGGTTTTGAGTTGTATGAGAGGAATGCTATTAGAGCAGAGGTTGGAAGAGGACTGTTTATTTATGTAAGAAAAGAGCCCAAGGTAAATGAGGTGGATATGAGACAGCAGTATTGTGAGTATTTGTGTATTGAAGTAAAATGTGCAAGAGGCTCAATTTTAATTGCCTCTATATATAGAAGCCCAAATAATATTAGGGAAGAGGATGATAACCTACTGAAAGCAATGGAGGAAATAGATAATAGAGAGAACAAATATAAGATTTTGATTGGAGATTTCAATTTGCCAAGGATCAACTGGGCAAATTGTACTACTCCAGCGGGACAGTGTAGCCTGGAAAACAAGTTTATAGAGAAAGTGAGAGATTGTTCTTTAACGCAACATATTACAGAGACGACAAGATATAGAGATGGGACGCAGGGGAGTGTACTTGATTTTGTTTTTAGCAATGAGGAGGATATAGTGGAACATGTCAATGTGGATAGCCCTATAGGTCGTAGTGACCATGCCTGTATAAGTTTTAGTTGCAATATTAAAATAGAGAGGGATAATAGAAGCAATACATAAATATACATGTATGATAAAGCACATTATGAGCTGCTGAGTAGGTGTTTGGACATTGACTGGGGGGAATACTTGAACGGTGAAGACGCTGAAGGAATGTGGAGGAAAATTAGAGTCAAACTAGAGAATGCTATATCCAAATGTGTACCAGTAAGGGAATATAAGGATAAAACAAATTTGAGGAAAAGAACGAACCCAGAATTACCAATGAAAAGAAAGCTTTGGACATTGATAAGAAGAAAGAAACGATTGTGGGATAGACTAAAAGTGTTAAAAAAGAACAGGGGGTCTAGTATAGAAGCTAAAGAAGTGGATTTGGAACGTAGACAAATAAACAATAAAATAAGGTGGGAGACAAGGAGAGGGAGAGAGAGATTGCAAAAAACGTGAAGGATAATCCAAAAATAGTCTGGAATTACATTCAGGAAAAGTTAACAAGAAGAGTAGGTATCCCATAACTGATAGGAGAATTGGATGATAGGAATAGAGCAGAAACTGATAAGGAGAAAGCAGAGGTGCTGGGGAAATACTTTGAGGACGTACTAACAGTGGAGTCGGATGATGCAGTGCCTACTATTCCCATCAAACAGGCACCGGCACTAGAACTTATAGAGTTTTCCCATGCAAGAATAAGAAGGGCTATAGAAAAAATGAACAGAAGTAAGTCCCCGGGACCGGATGGGATACATCCAAGAATCATAAAGGAAGGAGGTGAGATGTTAGTAGAGTCATTAACAAAATTATTTGAGGTATCTTTTAATACAGGACAAATCCCGATGGACTGGAGAGAGGCGAACATAACAGCTATATTTAAGAAGGGAAAGAGAAATGACCCAGGAAATTATAGACCAGTCAGTTTGACAAGTGATGTGTGTAAACTAATGGAAACGGTAATTAGAGAAGGAATAATGGAGCATATGAAATCAAACCAACTTTTAGGTGGGAGACAGTTCGGATTCTTGCTGGGGAGGTCGACGGTACTACAGCTAATTAAGGTGGTAGATGATTGTATGCAAATTCTGGAGGATGGTGATGTTATAGACGTGGTATATTGCGATTTTATGAAGGCCTTCGATAAGGTCCCATATAAAAGGTTAATAGAGAAAGTTAGAAGCTATAATATAGGGGAGAAATGTGTGAAATGGATAGAAGCCTTCCTGAAAGATCGGAGACAGAGGGTACTGGTGAATGGAATAGGCTCAGGGTGGAGGGAAATTACAAGTGGGGTACCTCAGGGATCTGTGTTGGGACCACTACTGTTCGTTATATTTATCAACGACTTACCTGAAGTTATAACTAATGGAAGTGAGATATACCTGTATGCGGATGACACTAAGCTGTATAGAAGAGTGAGGAGTAAGGAAGATGTGGGTTTGCTTCAAGGAGATGTGGAGGGTATGAAGGAATGGTCTGAACATTGGTTCATGCCTTTTCATCCAAAAAAATGCAAGTACATGCAGATTGGGACAAGCAAGATAGACAAGGTAGGATACAGTATGTATGAAGCGATGGAGGAAGTTAATACAGAAAAGGATATAGGAGTAGTGATAGACAATAAGTTAAATTTCTCAGAACATTTAGCAGAAAAGATAAACAAAGCCAATAGAATTGTAGGGCTGATAAGGAGGACATTTGTGTCACTTGACGAAGAAATATTCAGGAATCTCTATACAGCGCTGGTTAGGCCGCACCTGGAATATGCGAACCAGTGTGGGCTCCATATATGGTAAAGGATATAGAAGCAGTGGAGAAAGTGCAGAGGAGAGCTAGCAAGCTAGTACCAACGTTGAAGAACGCGGGCTATGAGCAGAGGTTGAGGACACTGGCATATAGGAGAAAGAGAGGGGATAATAGAGACTTTAAAGATAGTGTCAGGAAAGTATGATGAGGATGTGTGTGAAGGTATCTTCTTGATGCGGGAGGGAACAAGAACGAGAGGACACTCTCAGAAAATTTACAAAGAATGAAATAGGCTTGAAAAGGCAAAGAACTCATTTTGTGATAGAGTGGTAAATGAGTGGAACGCACTGCCCCAGTATGTAGTCGATTCCGAATCAATAAGGAAGTTTGAAAGTAATCTTGATAAAGCATGGGGAAGACAAGATTTGAAGTTTGATTATAAAGCAAAAATACAGAATAGTAAAAATGTTGCATCTGCTGCCGCCGCCAACACCGTGAACGACCACAGCAGTGCAAGTACTGGCACTGACCTGGATACACAGGCCTAGTTTGCCTTTTTCCAGAGGATCTACTGTAAGAAACTGTAAGAAAAATGATAGAAGTTAAGATAATTGGCCGATAATTCTTGGCACACTTGTGATCCCCTTTCTTAAAGATTGGGGTCAAATTGGCCAGTTTCCAGTCTTCAGGGACTATTCCATTTTCTAGTGATTTATTGAAGATGTCCGCTAAGAAAGGTGCGATTTCATCTCACACTTTACGTACAACTCGAGGAAGAAAGCCACCTGGGCCAGATGACTTGAACCTATTTAACTTATCTATTCTATTTGCTACATCCTCTGGGGTACATATAATTCTACTAAGAACTTCACCCTCATGCAGTAATCCTGGACTAGGCATGTCACTGGTATTTTGCCTTGTGAATACTGAAGCAAAATAGTAGTTTAGGGATTTAGCTATATCAGTGTCAGAGGTTTGTAGTTGGCCTGTTGGGTCCTTTAGAGATCCAATGCTACTTTTGACTGTCTTCCTGCTGTTCACATAGCTTAAGAACTCTTTAGGACTCTCTTCGCAGAGGGCTGCAACCCTTAGTTTTTAATTCCGCTTTGCTTCCTTTATAAGATATGTCACTCTTTTACACATATTTATGAAGGACTTTAAATCTCTTTGGTCTCGACTTCTTTTGGCCTTTCTGTATGTAACCTTTCTCTTTCTAATTGTTGAAGCTATGTCACTTGTGAACCATTTTGGTTGGGATGAGCCTGATTTGGTAAGTTTAGCAGGAACGAATGCAGCTTGTCGAGCCATAAACTGATCTTTGGATGAGCACCAAATTGCAATAACATTCTCACTCCCAAGTCTGATCTGGAATAAGCTTCCACGAAGGCCTTCAAAATTTGCACAACGGAAATCTAGTTTTGCATTCTGAGGATTGGTGGGTCTCCTGCTAAAGGTGCGAGGAGAGAACCTAACTAGATTGTGGTCACCACCTCCGAGTGATTCACCAACAGATAAGCTGGTCACACTTTCATCTTCAGTGGTGAGCACAAGATCAAGTATATTGTTCCCTCTAGTTGGTTCATTCACCCACTGGGTGGTCAAAAAGTTCTCATTAGCAAAGTCCACAAGACGCCTACCTTCAGCATCGGCAGTTCTTGCTTCCCAGTTTACTATGCAATTGAAGTCACCTAAGATCACACTGGTTTTACCCTCGATAACAACACTCAGTCTTGTGTACAGAAGTTCATCCTTTTCAACATTTTGATGTGGAGGCCTGTACACCAGAACAATCCTATAGATAGTTACCTAGATTGAGGTCTACTCTAAGCAGTTCATGTTCTGACATGATCTTGCAGTCAATTGGGTATTAGAAAATCTCTGATGTACAAAAGAATTCCGCCCCCTTCCTGCATGGTTCGGCCTTTGTGTAAAATTTTATATCCAGGTATTACATATTCCCAAACATAATCTCTGGTATCACTGTGAATCCAGAATTCACTGATTGCCACTACATCGAAGCATTCTGTAGACAACAATGCCCGAAGTTAGGAAAATGTATTCCTAATTGACCTGGCATTAGATATTAATATCTTAGGGGGATTCAAGTCTGTTTTAAAACCCTCTAGCTTACCCAGTTACCCGAAGAGAAAGGGGTCTCTGGAGATAGTGCATTTTCTTGCACACTATTTTTCTGTACCCTATCAGAGGTGTTGCAATCTCCTATACTTGGTGAATCCTCACCTGAGGTTGAAGAATCACTATCTAGTGGTTCACAAATTGGCAACTGAGGTGAAGAGTCTAGAAGGAGTGCATGCAAGACATCATTCAATCTACTAGGAAACTCTGTCATCTGTTGAGAGGTATTTATTTTTGCTCCCAAAGGGATGAACTTCTTCTTATGTGGGACCTCTTTTAGGAAGTTTGAGATCAGCTGCTGATGAACGTTTTCATTTTTCCTGCTGGGGGGTGCTTTCTGCATTATTGCTTGCCTTCAGCAAGCTGTAAAGATGGTGATTTAGGAAATCACCAAGCATGATTTTACCACTAGTGCTTAAGTGCACACCGTCACCATGGTAGAGGTTGCGCTTCCCATAGAACTCATCAAATGGGTCCACAAATCTCACCCCTTTCTGGGTACACAGGTCAGCTACCCTATTATTTAAACCTATTGCTTTGCTGGTAGTACAATCCCCTCCATACATCGTGGGCAAAATACCAAGTATCATGCCTCTGTCTGTTTTGAGTCGGAGCTAATCAGCCATGACCTCTCCTTTTATTGACTCTGTGGCACCGACATTATTTCCTTTGAGGAACAGATCATTACCACTGACCTGGGCTATTATTGCTGTCCTCTTAGTTTTGGACCAGACTTTTTCTACTTCCTTAGTGATCTTGGAAGTTCTTGCACCTGAGAGGCTCTTCACCTTTCGCAAATCTCAGCGAAACTTAAAAAAGTGAGACTCTTGTCCTTTGACCTGGGAATCTCCAATCAAAATTGTTTTTGTCTCTTTGCCACTAACAAGACCAAACCTGTTTGACATGTTAAGTTTGTATCCTTTGCTGTCTGAATGATGCATAGTAGGCCTAACATTTCGCTGCCCACTCTACATTTGACTATCCTTTGCCTCGTGTTAATCTCATATTCGTCTGGCCTTTTTCTTCTTTTTTATGTGTTGACATTTCTCCAGGCATAGCGAGGGTCACTAGCACTAGTCGTATCAGGAATCGCATCCTCTTCCATAGTTTCTGCTTCAGTTGCTGCCTCCTTGACTGGCATTATCCCACCTGCATGATATATACTATTGGTGTTTGAAGGAACAGCTGTCACTCTTACTTTAGTTTCACTTCTAAGGCTATTTATTTTCTTTCTCAACTCTTCTATTTATGTTCTTCCTTCAGAAACTTCGTTGGGGGCGGTTCGTTCGTGGCCACACCTTCGGGGATCACGGCGTCAGGCAATAGATAGATAGATAGAAAGAAACTTCTTTCTTCAGGATTGTGTTCTCAGTGTTTCTTTGTTTCAGTTGTACCTTAATCCCAGCTACCTCATTCATGAGTTTGCCTTCTATCTCACAAAAGAGACAGAAACTATCATGGTGGATCCTGGCAAATGCACCTTCTTTGAAGTCAATACACCACTTTAGCTTCTTGCACTTAGTGCAAGTTGCTTTGAGTTTTGAAGCACCAGAAGTTGACATGGTTTTAAATTTGTTCTAACAATTCACATACTTTGTAAAGGTTTCTACCTTCAAGGAAAACTAATGACCAATACAATGCTATAAAAAAGGGGTTGGTGGTGAATTATTCCTGCGTTGCATCCACCTACTCGTCAATGTTGTTCGTTATGTTTTAGATTCTGACTTCGTTATGCCTGCCATACTAATCCAAAGGTCTCCCCGAGGTCAGACATTCCCAACGTGCTGCAGCACTCGTGTCCTTAAGACACTGATTTTCTGAAGGGAGTGACAGCGATAGCCTGTATCCTTACTAAGTGCTACCAACCACCTTCAAACGGCCAGACTCTAAAATCAAATGATCAAGGCACTGCAGCCACACTCCATTTATTGGTCCCCACCACCTGGAATTCCTCCAATTCCAGTCTCAAAAGCTGTAAGCGTTGAATGGTGTTATTTATAGAGGTGTCCAAAGCCTCTCTTTCCACGCATGAGGTACCAAATAAAATAAACAAATAAATATATAAATAAGTAAATAAATAAATAAATATAAATTACACAAATAAATAAATAAATAAAATAAATTAATAAACAGAAAGACAAACTGTTACTAATAATATTCTGTGGGTGGTTAAGCCACGTGGGTGTGGTTGGAATGTGGGTGTGATCTTAGTGTTTCCCCTTTAACTACACTTACGTCGGTACCATAACTTAGGGAACCTGCTGCCCATAACTTGGAGGTTTGTTGGGGCCCTGGTAGATAAAGAAGGCCAAAAGTGTAGGTCGTGGGAATGGCTAGCTATAACTGATTCAAAGAAAACACGGCGTCTCAACAACTAGGTCATAGGGCACCATAAAAATAAAAATAAATGCACAACATCGGTCATATGGCGCCATATATATTATACATTAACACCTTACGAGCGGCCTATGCGGTTTATTTATATGTACCGCCCAGCGGGGTGTTTTTAGCCAAAATAGGGCTGTTTACGTGATCATTTTCATGCCTAAATAAGACCCAGAACGTAAAACAAGTAACTATCCCTGAAAGGGCATAAACAGAGCTTTCGAATGACACCATAACAATCCTTTTATGATGGCTAGTTTTCTTGCAATAACCGTGCAACGCGAGTGCAAAAAGCATGTAATTAGGCAATTTCCCCATACAATTCCGTATATAGCGAGTGAGAGAGGGAGGGAGGAGGTGGGATTCGTGTCAGTAGGTTCGCCGCGGTGGTCGGGAGCAGTCATACGCTCGCTACTCTCCTGCCACCACTTGTCTCTCTCTCTCAGCAACATTACGTGCTGAAATTGCCACACGATATATGTCGAGCGCCGCCACATAGTCCAGCTTTATTTAACTCGACTTATGTTGCGCGCCGCTAATTAAGGGTTAATGTACAAAAACTCAAGCCTTAAGACTTTTTGGTAAATATCAGACATCAACGCGGAAAATAAAAATCAACGCAATTATATACACTGAAAAAAGTAGCATCCTTCAGATTATCATCAGGGGAACCAAGCTTGCTCTCGGTCTCGCTCCCTATCTCTCTTGTTCCCTCTCGCTCTTGCTCTGTCTCTCTTGCTCGCTCTCGCTCTCTCTCGCCGCAGCAACAAAGATGAACAGTAAGCACCAAAGGAAATAGGTAAGGTCACGTTTGTTGAGGTAAAACAGCTTACAATATTATTATAAAAAACAACTCTTTAAGGCCGGCGTTACACGAGGACATGGCATTGATTTCTGCCTCTTCTTCATATTCAAGCTAAAGAAAAGGTTGTTTTTCGCCCATGTGTCGTTATTTTGAATTATGTAACTTAATGCTAAGAACACATGGTTAGAAACATTAATTAATCACCCAAGTTTTCAATAATATCCAAACAATATTTTGCGGATACCAAGCTTTGATCAAGATTACCAGATAGGCCTAAAATTGCCCTCGTGACGCCGGCCTTACTGATTTTCCAAACAGTGTTTAATATAATTACAAGTTTTTTCTAAGCCGCAGTAATATATATTATATATCTGAATTGCAAAATCTAATAATAATAATAATAATAATAATAATAATAATAATAATAATATTGTTCAGGTTACTTATATAGCGCCATTTCTCTCTAGCCCTCGCTCCGAGATTCACTCGTCTCTTATTGGTTATAGTCTATACCTTATGTATGTACAATCAATTTTTGGCTTGTATATTTAAATTACATCTTCATTGTTTGGTTTGTTTTCTAACCTACACACGTCTCCACTGGGGTTTCTATTCTATATGTCTATGTGTTTCATCCCATCATGATTACCGTGGTAAAAACCTACATCGTAGCCTCACTTCCCAACCGTTATTACCCCCTTCCCTGCCCCTCGGGGGGCCCCCCCCCCTCCTCCTCCTCAGCGTGACCTGGCGTACATACGGTCCTGATCTGAAATTTAACGACATTATTGGCCCGGCGGGACCAATGCCACCACCGTGCACCATCAATAAGCTAATTTATCGAGGGACCACCAAAGGTAATACTGCTGCTGGCTAAATGTTTGGGTAGTGTCGTGGGTAGGGCTATAGTGGAGTGCCTCGTAAATACATGGACCTAAAATGTCACTATAACGCCACTTGAGGGATTAAATATATAAGATAAACATTGATATAACTTTGCTGTTACCAGATAATATATAATATTCTTTAGGCCGGATTGAAAATAGGAAAGTTTCTAAAGGCATAACATTATTTATTATAATATTCATGATAATGTATGTTATTTTTTAGGTAGTTTTCATTCGATCGGTATAATTTCTGTCATTCCATATATAAATAAATTAAAATTCATTTGAGTCATTATCCACCAACATCTTTAACCTACATGTGATCAATTCTTAAATTTCATGATTATATTAGCTTGTGTCTTCTGCTTGGACTTTGAATATTTTCTCGCTAACAATATTTGCATAAACAAAGTCCAGTAATAAATTAAATCTCTCGGAGCCGAACGTTTCACTAAGTTTGATACAGGTTAACAATGACTTAACCATAACAAATAAACACACACATAACTGTCATAACATTTATTTCTATACGTCTTAATAATGTAATGAGAAGTTACAAAGTTTATATTACAATTGATACATTTCAACTACCACAACAAAAATTGACGTTTATCACAAAAACTATATGACTGATACATTTAAGGAGTTCTTGTAAATAAATGTATGTATGCACTGTATATGTTAGTATGAGAGAGATGGCAGGTGTGAACTAAAGGTGTGTTATACAAAGAAGGTCATACTACCCTATAGGTACCGAACACGGTGTTACTGTTGCGTATGGATTTTTTGTGTTGGGGCTTTAACTAATTGCTGCTATAGTACAACTTGGACTTCTTTAACTAATTGCTGCTATAGTACAACTTGGACTTCTTTAACTAATTGCTGCTATAGTACAACTTGGACTTCTTTAACTAATTGCTGCTATAGTACAACTTGGACTTCTTTAACTAATTGCTGCTATAGTACAACTTGGACTTCTTTAACTAATTGCTGCTATAGTACAACTTGGACTTCTTTAACTAATTGCTGCTATAGTACAACTTGGACTTCTTTAACTAATTGCTGCTATAGTACAACTTGGACTTCTTTAACTAATTGCTGCTACAGTATAGTACAACTTGGACTTCTTTAACTAATTGCTGCTATAGTACAACTTGGACTTCTTTAACTAATTGCTGCTATAGTACAACTTGGACTTCTTTAACTAATTGCTGCTATAGTACAACTTGGACTTCTTTAACTAATTGCTGCTATAGTACAACTTGGACTTCTTTAACTAATTGCTGCTATAGTACAACTTGGACTTCTTTAACTAATTGCTGCTATAGTACAACTTGGACTTCTTTAACTAATTGCTGCTATAGTACAACTTGGACTTCTTTAACTAATTGCTGCTATAGTACAACTTGGACTTCTTTAACTAATTGCTGCTATAGGACAACTTGGACTTCTTTAACTAATTGCTGCTATAGTACAACTTTGACTTCTTTAACTAATTGCTGCTATAGTACAACTTGGACTTCTTTAACTAATTGCTGCTATAGTACAACTTGGACTTCTTTAACTAATTGCTGCTATAGTACAACTTGGACTTCTTTAACTAATTGCTGCTATAGGACAACTTGGACTTCTTTAACTAATTGCTGCTATAGTACAACTTTGACTTCTTTAACTAATTGCTGCTATAGTACAACTTGGACTTCTTTAACTAATTGCTGCTATAGTACAACTTGGACTTCTTTAACTAATTGCTGCTATAGTACAACTTGGACTTCTTTAACTAATTGCTGCTATAGTACAACTTGGACTTCTTTAACTAATTGCTGCTATAGTACAACTTGGACTTCTTTAACTAATTGCTGCTATAGGACAACTTGGACTTCTTTAACTAATTGCTGCTATAGTACAACTTTGACTTCTTTAACTAATTGCTGCTATAGTACAACTTGGACTTCTTTAACTAATTGCTGCTATAGTACAACTTGGACTTCTTTAACTAATTGCTGCTATAGTACAACTTGGACTTCTTTAACTAATTGCTGCTATAGGACAACTTGGACTTCTTTAACTAATTGCTGCTATAGTACAACTTTGACTTCTTTAACTAATTGCTGCTATAGTACAACTTGGACTTCTTTAACTAATTGCTGCTATAGTACAACTTGGACTTCTTTAACTAATTGCTGCTATAGTACAACTTGGACTTCTTTAACTAATTGCTGCTATAGTACAACTTGGACTTCTTTAACTAATTGCTGCTATAGTACAACTTGGACTTCTTTAACTAATTGCTGCTATAGGACAACTTGGACTTCTTTAACTAATTGCTGCTATAGTACAACTTTGACTTCTTTAACTAATTGCTGCTATAGTACAACTTGGACTTCTTTAACTAATTGCTGCTATAGTACAACTTGGACTTCTTTAACTAATTGCTGCTATAGTACAACTTGGACTTCTTTAACTAATTGCTGCTATAGTACAACTTGGACTTCTTTAACTAATTGCTGCTATAGTACAACTTGGACTTCTTTAACTAATTGCTGCTATAGTACAACTTGGACTTCTTTCAGTCTGAGTAGGACAGGTCTAGATCTAGATTTGAGATATACTTTATATATATATATATATATATATATATATATATATATATATATATATATATATATAATGTACAGTATATATTTTTTTTTTCATGTGGATGTGGAAGACAAAAGGCAAAACTGTATGTAACGAGTGCCTCCCCAAGAGTTAAAAGAGTGACTGTGCCAAAATCAAGGAACGTTCGAGCCAAAATGTCATACACACAGAGTTTGAAACAATTTAAGTCATAGGATGAGGGAAAGATGGATTCAGGGAGAGAGTTCCAGAGCTCAGTTGTTGAATAGAAGAATGATTGGGAGCAAAGCTTCACTCTTGGGTTGGAGAGTTGTACAGAGTAGGGGTGGGAATGTGTTGCAAGGCGGGTACTACGTACCCTACGTAGAGGAGGTGGTATGCACTGAGAGAGCTCTGAGGAACACTGGTTATTGTAGTAGCGATAGAATGGCGAGAGAGATGCAACATTGTGGCAAAGAGAGAGAAATTGCAGAGAGTCTGTGAGTGGACGGGAGTTAATGATACAAAAGGCTTTCCTTTCTACTTTGTCTAGAAGTGCTGTGTGAGAGGATCCTCCCCACACATGTGAACAATACTCAATACAAGGATTCACTGTGCCCCTGTACAGAGCAAGAAGCTGAGCAGGGGTAAAGAACCCCTTGAGGCGGTTGAGCACACCCAGCTTCTGGGATGCCGCCTTAGCAAGACTAGTAATATAGTCCTTCCAAGAGAGAGCAGAAGAAAAAGAGACACCAAGAATACTGAGAGAAGATGAAGGGTTGATTTTTGTATTGTTGTTAAATAAGGGATAATCCGCTGGGATTTCATAGCGGGCAGATAGATGGCGAAATTGGGTTTTGGAAGCAATAAAGGTGACAAGGTTTTCTTTGCCCCAATTGGAGATGGTAGTTAGATCAGAAGATAAGTGTTCTATGGCTTCATTACGATGGCTGGGGCGTTCTGGGAAACTAATTGAATAGCGTAAGGTAGAGTCGTCTGCATATGAATGGATAGAACTGGAGGTACAGTAGAGAAAATAATTTATGAAAATTATAAAGAGAATTTGGAGATAGGACAGATCCCTGAGGAACACCGGAGTTGATAGGATGAGGAAGTGAACGATGGCCGTCCACAACCGCAGCAATGGAACGATCGGAAAGGAAATTAGAGAGATGGAGGGATAGAAACCGAAGGAGGGTAGTTTAGAAATTAGAGATTTGTGCCAGGCTCTATCGAAGGCCTTCGAAATGTTTAACGCAATATATATGTATACTAAATAAAAGTGGATCAGCACGAACACATAGAATTAATAATATACAGTACAATGACACTCACTACTTACCAATGATGATTCCCGTGTTACACATAAGGAGATATGACATAAAGTTATCTCTAACAACAAATTAATGTTGGGCGACAATAGGGTACAAGTGAGCGAAAAATGTCAAACTAGTGATACATCAAATTGTTTCGAGAATAAACAAGGCTAAATACAATTCCTGTGATATATATTGTCATGTAATGAAATATACTAGCAGGGGAACCCGGCGTTGCCCGGGTTTAAATTCTACCATTTATTTATGAACACAGGAAACATCTACCACCACTACTACTACCATAACCACCATCATCAATCACTACTACCACAATCATCACAATGCTACTACTACCATAATCACCATCATCAATCACTACTACCACAATCATCACAATACTACTACTACCATAATCACTGGCCTCGACCTCCCTGTGCCACAGTAAACGGCGACCTCGATTTCGGACGCTAAATTACCTCCGATTTTGGATCTGACCTCATCCGTACACCCATTTTGGGGGGCTGCGAACAACTTTCGTTCCATACACCTTTTCGATCAGAAGCCTCCTTCTGCCCCAAACGGCCATTTTGTTTTTATTTATTTTTTCAATTTCGGCCTTGAAACGACCTCAGATCGTGGCCTCGCCCCCTCTATGACCTGACCCAGGCCAATTGACACCCACATGCAAAGTTTCAGCTCCCCAGGTCCAAAACTGCGGCCGCCTATTAAGAGCACAAAGACAAACAGACACACAAACTGATTTAATAATATATATATACTAGCAGGGGTACCCGGCGTTGCCCGGGTAATCACTATAATCACCATCACTACTACCACCACTACGACTACCATAATCACCATCATCAATCACTACTACCACAATCATCACAATAGTACTACACCATAATAACCGGCCTCGACCTCCCTGTGCCTCATTAAACGGCGACCTCGATTTCGGCCGCTAAATGACCTCCGATTTTGGATCTGACCTCATCGGTACCCCCATTTTGGGGGGCTGCGAACAACTTTCGTTCCATACACCTTTTCGATCGGAGGCCTCCTTCTGTCCCAAACGGCCATTTTTTGTCAATGTTTAAAAAAAAAAAAAAAAAAATCGGCCTCGAAACGACCTCCGATCGTGGCCTCACCCCTCTATGACCTGACCCAGGTCAATTAACACCCACATGCAAAGTTTCAGCTCCCCAGGTCCAAAACTGCAGACGCCTATTAAGAAAACACACACACACACAGACAGACAATCAAAAATATTATTATTTTGTTTTCTTCTATATTTCAACTACTCCCTCTCGGGCATAGGCTGATAGCCTTTACAATACACCGCTGAACACGGTGAGGCCCGTGAGGTCTTGTTCCAGTCTAGGGAGTGAGACATGCGAAGCTTCACGGCTCGAAGCAACTCCATCTCTGAAGCTGCTCCGCCTCTGTACTTCACAGTGTTACGACCGGGCACTCGGGTACACTAGGGCTCTTACACAGGACTCGAGTATGGCTCGCTGCCACAACGGAAACACACGATCCCAACCCCAGAGTACTGCCAGCCGAACAAAAAACGCCACTACCCTCCAGAGTTCTATCTGCTATAACGGGGTATACAAGAACTCGGTACTAGCGTTTCACACAACAGACTAATAACAAGACGGGAGTTATCTAGTCTGGTCAACAATCAAACAAAGAAGAAAGTACTACAACACTAAAGAATAGTGTTGGCCGAAGCCGAAGTAATCCACCCTTGAACTAAGAACTTAAGAAGTCCTCCACCCTCTACTTCGGATCGGCACTATTACGTTACGTTAAACAATAGTCCTCGAGCATCAAGCAAGGAATCTTCTGATAAGTTAGATGCTTCTCGAATACTCATAAGAAGTAAGTATCGGATTTTGAACAGCAATTTAATGAATAACTCACTGGTAATTAAAGGCTTTAAATTGACATAAGAAGAATTATAAGAATAAGCAATAGGATATGGCAAACATTAAGAAGAAGTACTCCGACAATGCACTGGCAATAGCCTACTAAGATTGTGCTCGTGGGCCACTAATCTCTGAAGTAGCTAAGCGTGCCACACATGAAATCAATAGTGCTTAAACAATAATATACATAAGGAGAAGTTCCAATACTATGCTGTATCTGCTGGTCGAGCAAAGTCTAGCTGGGATATCTAAGGTTAAGAGACAATGGCTGAGCAAGCGGCTCGTAGCCTAGCGAGGTCCTTAAGACTGTGCGGCCAAATTACGGTAATTGACGGGATGCTCTCTTGAGAGATCCAGATCACTAGTATCTGGTTCTCTCCTGGCGATCCTCTCAAAGTCAAGCAAATGAGATAGCACAGTGTTGGGTGGCACAGGCAAAAGCCCTCACTCGCAACACAGTGCTAAACTCCCACGGTACACAGTCAGAAAGACCACCTAGGCGTTCCACGTCTCCGTTGCAATTGTACTGGTTCAACCGCAACCTAGTACTCATAGGAAATCACAACTCAGAAACCCTATCCCAGTCTAGCATTGCCTAAACCAGCAGAAAACAGGAACATGAATAATCGCACACAGGGAAATGCATATACGAGTGCAACAAACATCAATCAATCCTATTCTAGTTAACCCTTCCAAAAATAGGCTATCTAACAGGCACTTATCTCGTGAGAACTCAAGCGATAATACTTTGGCTGACTAAATCTGCACCAAAGGGGTCATGGAGGTTAAACAGGGACGAGAAGAGGAGAAGATAGGCTGTTCAGAGAGTAGAGAAAGTTCACATCAGTCGGAAGAATATGGATAGTTGCAAGGGATATGAGAGGTCGCTTTGCCTGATGAGTTCTGAGGAAAATGCGGCGGGACCTCTCTTTTTATACTCGGCCCTGTAGCGAGCATATCGCCAACACTAAGGACCGCCCACTGGCAATCATGACGTCATATTCTCTCTCAATCTGGGATCGACAAAGAACTTCCCACGCGCTGAAAGGGAGGAAGGGAGGAGGGAGGAGGGAATTAGGCCTACCGGCCCGCGTGGCGCACTCACTGACCCCCCGCCACGTAATATCTCTCTCTCTCTCCTCTCATCATTACATACAAGTCCCACACACAATACTTATATCTAATGATATAAAATAGAACTCGTTGACTTAGAAGAAAACAAAATACATAATGATAATACTTATAGTACAACGGTTCACATAAACTGAGTTAGGAAACTCTACACAGACTACAGCCAAAGTTCCTGCCCTGACGATCCTAGCGAGAGTGGGGCCTGACTGGGCGTTCTGTACAGCATGCTCATACTCGACATGCGTCACACCTCCCCCAAGATTTTACTTGCTCAACCCTGAGCTAAAATCTGATATACAGAACCCCATCAAACCCCTCACACCCAGCGACCGCATGGCACTAAAACAACGCTGAGTTTATCACTAAAACACATCTTATAAAAAAAAATTCACATTTCATAACTCCTCCCAACAATAGTAAAAGACATAATATCATGCTCCCAGAGCGAGCTTACAGCAGCTCAGCCGTTTGATAGTTCGTGGACTACTCAAACCTTATAGGCTATGACAAACTTATACAATTATCTTCATCAAAAAGAAAGAGTTTTTATATGATTTTTATATTTTAATATGTTTTTTTCCGGCTGCACTATAAGGGCAGCCTATTTTCTTCTATACCAAACGCTCAACAATCCTGCTTTACGACCCAATACGCTGGGCTACAACCGCGAGCCAACAAGCACCAAGCGCTAAATACTACTCAAACCAAAGCAGGAGGCTACCCGTGTGTCAATTTACCCAGGATCATATACCCCTGAACGACCACATGCAACCTCGTTGTCACAACCGGCAATATGGCTTATGTCCAGGTTATATACCAATAACCTTAGTGACCACCTGGTCAGCCTCATATTCCGATTGTGAAACGGGTCCAAGATCTTGAGAGGGTAATGATCTGGGCAAACTACAACGACCGGACCATAGGCTGGAACATAGACCTCGAAATGCCCCAGCGCATCATCGTCCTTTTCACTTTCATTCATCAGGTTCTGAAACGTTGCTAGTGCATTCTTAAGTCCGTCAGGCATAACATTACACCGGTAAGTACTCCCGTCCACCACAAAACCACATACCTCTTTAGCGCGCTCGGACAAAGGTACTTGCCAGTAACCTTTTACTAAATCAACTTTAGACAAAAACCGAGCATTACCAATTTTATCAACACTATCATCAACCCGAGGAAGAGGATATGGGTTAGTTGGAGTCAAACCGTTTAGCCTACGGAAATCAATACAGAAGCGTACCTTGCCATCTGGTTTAGGCTGCAGTGTTACGGGGGAAGTCCATTTAACGGTACCTTTCTCTATCAACCCTCTACCGAGCATATACTCCAACTCATCCCTCAGAGCGGGTAGTTTTATGGGGGGCACACGGTATGGGATTGACTTAAAGGGTAGAGGGTGCCCCACGTCAACATCATGCATAGCCTGAGTAGTGAGGCCTGGATGTTCAGCGAATACAGTGGGGTATAAACCGAGCAACTGACGGATAGCTTCAAATTGCGGCTCAGGCAAATGGGCTATAGCCTCGTCAGCCCTTAGGCTCGAGTTCCCCGCCCACTGATCCGCTGAAACATGGTGATCCCAGCTATCCTCCTCTGAAGCTTGACTGTCCCCCTCTCCTTCTCCACCACGGCCGCAACAAGCCAACACAGGGACAGTGAGAGGCTCAGAGGGGCGCCTCACATACTCTTTTATCAGGTTCACGTGACATAACTGATTCTTCTTCCTCCTGTCTGGAGTGGCAACAAGGTAATCTAGGTCCGAAATTTTCTCCACAATTTTATAGGGTCCAGTATACTTCGCCGACAAGGGGTTACCCACCAAAGGCAACAAAATCAACACCTCCTGTCCCACAATGAACTCCCGGAGCTTCACTTTGCGATCATACCTGTCCTTCATTAAAGCTTGTGACCCTGTTAAATTCCGACCTGCCATCTCCAGACTCTTAAGCATGCGCTCACGGCTTTCAAACACATACTTCAACAAGGAACAAGGCGGCACAGTTCCTTCCCAAATTTCCCGCAGCATATTAAGGGGGCCCCTGACTCGGTGTCCAAAAATCAGCTCGTTTGGACTAAATCCCAGGCTCTCACCAGGCACTTCCCGAGCAGCAAACAGTACATACGGCAATCCAAGATCCCAATCTCTTCCGTTATCAGCACAATAACACCTGAGCATGCTTTTAAGGGTGGCATGCCACCGCTCAAGCACCCCTTGGCTCTCAGGGTGATACGCTGACGATACCACCGCCCGTATTCCATGCTGTTGCATTGTTTGCTTAAAGAGATTGGAGGTGAAATTGGACCCCTGATCAGACTGAATCTCCTCCGGGTACCCGTACCTTGAAAAGTACCACAACAAGTTACTGACTACCGTCTTAGCCATGCCGTTTTTCATGGGGTATGCATCGGGGTATCTAGTGGCAACATCCATGATGGTTAACAAAAATTTATTACCAGCCTTTGTGGGAGGGAGGGGACCAACCATGTCAACAACAATCTTACTAAAAGGTGGCCCAATTACAGGAATAGGGTGCAACGGAGCTTTAGGAATAACTTGGTTTGGTTTCCCGACCCGTTGACAAATATCACATGAGTTTATCCAGGACTGCACATGAGACTTCATCCCCGGCCACCAAAACAACTTCCCCAAAGCCGCCACCGTTTTTCTTACCCCCAAATGTCCTGCCAGCGGTGTGTCATGCGCCAAACTCAGTAGGCTATC
Source organism: Lithodes maja (assembly GCA_037953745.1). NCBI lineage: Eukaryota > Metazoa > Arthropoda > Malacostraca > Decapoda > Lithodidae > Lithodes > Lithodes maja. The sequence continues at coordinate 15,150 of JBAKBP010017820.1, read as the reverse complement.
CCTGCACTCCCGCGGCACCATCAACTGGTCCACTACCCCGGACCCCATCTTCCAGCTACGGTTAGGGTCTTGAAAACGCCGATACAGGATGCCATCTAAATAAAAAAAATCTCCCGGCTGTGCATCACCGTCCTCGTCGAGCTCCACAGCTCCATTAGCACACGTTTGGAGCTCAGGGTCCTCCAGCTGCAACCGACGTATATCTGAGGGTGCCAAGCGATCTAACTGCTCCCGGAGCAATGCATGACCCTCCCCGATACTGAGCTGCTCCCTCTGTCTCTCTCGATGTTCATAACGTTGCTGTCGTGGAGACTCGTCATGCCCAGCCTCGTCACTCTCGATGACAGGCCCAGGGGCTACTCCAGAACTAAGTAATGGTGCTAATACTGAATCACCCAGGAGAGCCGCCGAGTCAAAACTCTTAAAACCAACTCCAGCTTTAGCCTCCTCCTGTTGATCGTTCCTCTGCTGGTCTGAAGACGGAGGACTAGGCTGTGACACTTTAGCTGCCCGAGCTCGGGTGACAGCACACGCCATGGGTTGTGCCTGGCACCGCTCGACCCACTCTCGCTCTTCCCTACTCACGTCGGCCGGCCTCTCGGCAACGACTAAGGGTAGAACCTCAGAAGCGGGCATTGCAAAGTCGTTGCCGAGAAGAAGGTCGACGCCCTCCACTGGCAGTTTCTCCACAATCCCAACATCCAATTCACGTGCCACACCATCCACCTCCAACTCCAACCGCACCAGCGGGTATGACCGAGTTGCATTAATACCCTGCACCACCACCACCCGAGCCGCATTTATAGGGTAGCCAGTCAAGTTTTTCATCAAAGTCTGGGAAGCACCTGTATCACGCAAGACCTCTACTCCATGCTTGCGCCCCGCCCACATCACGCAACCCCGTCCTCTATGGTCGCAAAAAACATCCTGAGCAGGGTTCGAGCCTCCCAGGTGCTTCTGCACTGGCTGTGCCTCAGCCTCTGACGAACTGCCCCGGGCAAACTCAGAAGGCTTCAGAGACACACCAATGTTGCAGGCCAAAGACACAGCTGCTGTAGGTGGTTTGCTAGGACAGACTCTTGCAAAGTGCCCCTTTTTATGACATTGATAACACTCTAACTCCCCTTTGGGCTTCCCTTGGTACTGGGAAGGGCCCGGCCCCTTCTTAAATGGGACGGTGCTAGTCTTGTGGTCAGTCTTGGTATCATAACTCTTGTACTTGTTTGCATAAGATATATTACTAACTCGGGGGGGTGGGGCGTCACGCCCCTTGTTACCTGCCTCACTACGCTGGGCAGACCCGCACCCACGAATTAATGATAGCCGGAGGTCAGCCATCTCAGCTGCCTCCTGTAGAGTTTTTGGATTCTTTTCTTTAATAGTTAAAGTCATTTCTGCACCTGTACACTTATAAAACTGCTCGAGCAGAAACAGCTCAGTCAACTGTTCGGCCGTCTCAGCTTTCTCAGAACGTGTCCAGTTTGTAAGTGCCTCTTTTAAGTCCCGGGCATGTTCAAGAAAGGTCGCCTCCCTAGTCTTTGTAACACCCCGAAACTTCAATCGATATGTTTCTGGTTGCAACTCGTATGCCCGTAGGACAGCTCTCTTCAATTCTGGGTAGTCAATGCAAGACTCTAAAGGCAGTGCATCATAAGCCTTCAGACCCTTACCCGTAAGTCTTGAGGAGACCAGAGCTGCCCACTTCTCTTCAGGCCAATTATGCTCCCTACACTTCTTCTCAAAACGATTAAAAAATTCTGTGACTTCAGTTTCACTAAATGCCGGCACCAATTTGACTAAGTGAGACAAGGACTGTTCTCTTACTTGGCCCTCCCGGCCCATCCGAATCCCTGTCGACTCTGCACGAGTCTTATCTAAGTCTATCTGAGCACGATATTTCTCTGAGTCGTACCTAAGCTCAGCCTCGTGCCTCCTAGTCTCATTCTCCGCCTCAATCTCACGCCTCCTAGTCTCATTCTCCTGCCTCCTAGCCTCAATTTTAGCAAGCTCAAGTTTAAATATCATATCTGGAGACAGGCAGGAAGAGGGAGCTGCCACTACTGAAGGAGGGGGGGCAAGAACTGGGGAACCACCATACGCACCGCCCGAGGGCACTCCAATCTTCCAATTCTCATCCCTCTGTGGGAGAGTGCTAACCTCCGGCAACTGAGTGGACGGCACTGTGGGAGTCGAGTGAGAGGGGATCTGGGGAGGAACCCCCCCAAACGCCCTCTCCTCCGAAACCCCATGTCGCCCACGCAACACCCAGGAAATCAGCTCCCCCTTGGACATCCCTCCTACATTGGATAGACCCAAAACCTTGGCTATCAGGTGCAAGCCATAAACATTCACCCCAGTCAGCCTCTCCTCCGTCACGTGGTACTGCTTACTCACAAAAAGTCTAGCATCCTCCTCACTAGTTACTAACGGCACCTCCTCACATAGCATCTCTCGCTCCTCGTCAGTACTAGGGCACGACATACTGAAGTTCACAAAAAAATTCTCGAGACAAAAGTGTTAAACTCCCTTATGCAAGCACTAATTACTAAATTAACTGGAGTCTCTTAAATGCTCTCCTAATTGCCTTACAAAAAAAAAATATTCTTCAATATGTACGCTAAAGTACCAACAAACAAATGTTGTACAACTCTGCAAAAAATTATACTGTTCACAAAATCCTAAGCAAGGTCGCCATTTGTTACGACCGGGCACTCGGGTACACTAGGGCTCTTACACAGGACTCGAGTATGGCTCGCTGCCACAACGGAAACACACGATCCCAACCCCAGAGTACTGCCAGCCGAACAAAAAACGCCACTACCCTCCAGAGTTCTATCTGCTATAACGGGGTATACAAGAACTCGGTACTAGCGTTTCACACAACAGACTAATAACAAGACGGGAGTTATCTAGTCTGGTCAACAATCAAACAAAGAAGAAAGTACTACAACACTAAAGAATAGTGTTGGCCGAAGCCGAAGTAATCCACCCTTGAACTAAGAACTTAAGAAGTCCTCCACCCTCTACTTCGGATCGGCACTATTACGTTACGTTAAACAATAGTCCTCGAGCATCAAGCAAGGAATCTTCTGATAAGTTAGATGCTTCTCGAATACTCATAAGAAGTAAGTATCGGATTTTGAACAGCAATTTAATGAATAACTCACTGGTAATTAAAGGCTTTAAATTGACATAAGAAGAATTATAAGAATAAGCAATAGGATATGGCAAACATTAAGAAGAAGTACTCCGACAATGCACTGGCAATAGCCTACTAAGATTGTGCTCGTGGGCCACTAATCTCTGAAGTAGCTAAGCGTGCCACACATGAAATCAATAGTGCTTAAACAATAATATACATAAGGAGAAGTTCCAATACTATGCTGTATCTGCTGGTCGAGCAAAGTCTAGCTGGGATATCTAAGGTTAAGAGACAATGGCTGAGCAAGCGGCTCGTAGCCTAGCGAGGTCCTTAAGACTGTGCGGCCAAATTACGGTAATTGACGGGATGCTCTCTTGAGAGATCCAGATCACTAGTATCTGGTTCTCTCCTGGCGGTCCTCTCAAAGTCAAGCAAATGAGATAGCACAGTGTTGGGTGGCACAGGCAAAAGCCCTCACTCGCAACACAGTGCTAAACTCCCATGGTACACAGTCAGAAAGACCACCTAGGCGTTCCACGTCTCCGTTGCAATTGTACTGGTTCAACCGCAACCTAGTACTCATAGGAAATCACAACTCAGAAACCCTATCCCAGTCTAGCATTGCCTAAACCAGCAGAAAACAGGAACATGAATAATCGCACACAGGGAAATGCATATACGAGTGCAACAAACATCAATCAATCCTATTCTAGTTAACCCTTCCAAAAATAGGCTATCTAACAGGCACTTATCTCGTGAGAACTCAAGCGATAATACTTTGGCTGACTAAATCTGCACCAAAGGGGTCATGGAGGTTAAACAGGGACGAGAAGAGGAGAAGATAGGCTGTTCAGAGAGTAGAGAAAGTTCACATCAGTCGGAAGAATATGGATAGTTGCAAGGGATATGAGAGGTCGCTTTGCCTGATGAGTTCTGAGGAAAATGCGGCGGGACCTCTCTTTTTATACTCGGCCCTGTAGCGAGCATATCGCCAACACTAAGGACCGCCCACTGGCAATCATGACGTCATATTCTCTCTCAATCTGGGATCGACAAAGAACTTCCCACGCGCTGAAAGGGAGGAAGGGAGGAGGGAGGAGGGAATTAGGCCTACCGGCCCGCGTGGCGCACTCACTGACCCCCCGCCACGTAATATCTCTCTCTCTCTCCTCTCATCATTACATACAAGTCCCACACACAATACTTATATCTAATGATATAAAATAGAACTCGTTGACTTAGAAGAAAACAAAATACATAATGATAATACTTATAGTACAACGGTTCACATAAACTGAGTTAGGAAACTCTACACAGACTACAGCCAAAGTTCCTGCCCTGACGATCCTAGCGAGAGTGGGGCCTGACTGGGCGTTCTGTACAGCATGCTCATACTCGACATGCGTCACAACAGTCTCATCGCCCAGGCTCGGACCCTCACTCTCAGAACGCCACCTATTGAGCAATTAACTCACTAGGCATTACCCCCTTGTAGCTTATTTTTGAATATGGGAATATTTATACAATGCTATTTAATCAGGGAACAATGAGGGTATTTATTTGGCATTTCGGTGTGCTGTGGTAATGCACTGACACTAGGTACAGCACAAATTCCATCCCAATAATATCTTCCCAATGATATATTGGGATTCGAACCCGGGTCCATTGGATTACCAGTCCAGTGGCAAGACCATATATTTATATATATACAGTATATATAGTATAATTATGTATATATATATATATACAATATATATACCGAATACCAATTCTAACTAGATAGAATGTATGCTTAAAAGAAAGTTGTTTCAATATTTATCAATACAAAAGATTTATGAAATCGATTAGAACATTTGAATGCATTAACCCATAACTAGCGGCGCGCAACATAAGTCGAGTATAATAAATCTGGACTATCTGGCGGCGCTCGACATAGGTCGTGTGGCAATTTCAGCACGTAATGTTGCTGAGAGAGAGAGACAAGTGGTGGCAGGAGAGTAGCGAGCGTATGACTGCTCCAGACCACCGCGGCGAACCTACTGACACGAATCCCACCTCCTCTCTCCCTCTCTCACTCGCTACATACGGAATTGTATGGGGAAAGTGCCGAATTACATGCTTTTTGCACTCGCGTTGTGCGGTTGTTGCAAGAAAACTAGCCATCATAAAAGGATCGTTATGGTGTCATTGGAAAGCTCTGTTTATGCCCTTTCAGGGACAGATACTTGTTTTACGCTCTGGGTCTTCTTTAGGCATGAAAATGATCACGTAAACAGCCCTATTTTGGCTAAAAACACCCCGCTGGGTTGTACATATAAATAAACCGCTAGCCCGCTAATCTAGTGTTAAAATACATATTAATAGTTACTGGTATTAATACAATGTTGTAAATTTACTTACCATTCAATGCTTGTATGTTCCTAAAGGGCTAATACACCTCACCGAAAGGGTTAATATTATTCATTGTATTTGTTTATTCATTATAGGAGGTAGGGGGAGGGGGGAGGGCGGTAATCCTTGGCAGTGATGGAGGCGGGATATAAGACAAGATAAAGGTGAAAGATAAAATAAAATGGTTATTCGAAAACTCTCACTTCGGGTTCAGGTGACGCTGTAAAGATCTGTGACAGTGTACAGTAGCTTGCAAAGAGACTTGTGGAAGGACAGAGTTTCGTGTTAACCCTTAAATGTCGGGGCGCAACATAAGTCGAGTTAAATAAAGCTGGACTATGTGGCGGTGCTCGACATAATTATTATATCGTGTGGCAATTTCAGCACGTAATCTGGCTGAGAGAGAGAGACAAGTGGTGGCAGGAGAGTAGCGAGTGTATGACTGCTCCAGACCACCGCGGCGAACCTACTGACACGAATCCCACCTCCTCCCTCCCTCTCTCACTCGCTATATACGGAATTGTATGGGGAAAGTGCCTAATTACATGCTTTTTGCACTCGCGTTGCACGGTTATTGCAAGAAAACTAGCCATCATAAAAGGATCGTTATGGTGTCATTCGAAAGCTCTGTTTATGCCCTTTCAGGGATAGATACTTGTTTTACGTTCTGGGTCTTATTTAGGCATGAAAATGATAACGTAAACAGCCCTATTTTGGCTAAAAACACCCCGCTGGGCGGTACATATAAATAAACCGCATAGGCCGCTCGTAAGGTGTTAATGGTATGTGTCTATCTTGTTTATAAATGTTTATCATGATTTTATATATCAATCACATTTTGATATAATTATATAATTACATAATATATTTATAACATTTATTGTTTACATCATTATACACTGAAATATATACGCATATGCATAATTGCATAAATATTTATTATATAGTTATTTATATATATATATATATATATATATATATATATATATATATTATACTACAATGAGAAAGGCGATAGTGTTCGAAAATGTGCAGATATTTTGATGATGATGAAATGGAATTGCTGCTAATAAGGCATAAAGTCAATTTAAGTGAAAGGATAACTAGGGTATGTACAGTACACCCATCCATAAAAGAAAGGTACCCCCCTGACCGAGAGATCTGAAGCCTCATGCTATTTAGTTGTGGTAACACTGGCACTGAACCATCGACGGCACGTAAGTAGGTGGTGTCTGTGGATTGTGGGAGGAAGTAGGGAGCTGATTTGAACGAAGCAATGCTTCACTTCGCATTGAAAATAGTTTTGCCAATTATCTCTTTCTCTCTCTCTCTTTCTCTCTCTTTCTCTCTCTCTCTCTCTCTCATATCCACAAATATATTTATATATCTACATCTATCTATATGTCTGTCTATCTTTCTATAAACTAATTACATTCAGTTTTCTAATAGACATATCTGATCTGAATCCTACATAATTGTCAATAATAACAATTTGGCATTTTTTTCGAATAGTGATATCCTTGGAGTATGCCAATTTCACATGAACGTCTTATGTCAGATCTATTTTTAAAAAAGCTTCAAACACTCTAGGAAGGACGTCCTTTCCGAGAGAGAGAGAAGTAGCAAAACGATTTTCAATGCGAAGTGAAGCATTGCTTCGTTCAGATCAGCTCCCTACTCCCTCCCACAATCACCACCCACTTTCATGACGTAGATGGTTCAGGGCCAGTGTTACCACAACTAAATAGCATGAGGCTTCAGATCTCTCGATCAGAGCGGTACCTTTCTTTTATGGATTGGTGTACACTCGGCCGCAATTCCGCGTGGGCCACCTAGTCGTAGGGTTTGGGTAAATCCGTTGTGTAATTTGTTCGCTCTGAATATAGTAAGATCTCACACTCCCCTCCCTGAATCAATCGAAGATTTTGCCCCATAGATGGCGCAGCTTGATGGGAAGGGAGGGAGCTTGTCGTAGTGTTAAAAGGGTAGGACACAATGGGAGGAGGTGACGTTCTATAACATACAGTGACGAATGTTAAACTTATTTACTTTTACTTGTTCATACAATAATGTTCCCGAAACTAATTCGTAATGAACAGTAGATTCCCTCTTTCAGTAACTGAAACGTCACTCTCTCTCTCTCTCTCTCTCTCTCCACCCACTTTATTGGTATGAATAAAATAATAGTACAGGTCATACTATATAATATATAACATACACCTTTTGTTAGCAAACTACAAACTAGCGACAAATTAGATTACCAGAAGTAGTAAACTATTGTTATTTAGATGAGTTACCTTTATAGTGTCAAAATATGTCGATCTGTGGATGACTTACCTCAAGCATGAGAGTCACAGTTAATACTGAGTCGGTGGGATATTGATTACATTGATCAGGATTCACTAAGATTGGTAATATCATTATCAAGATTCTAAATTGCCTGTGGCCAGAAAGAAAACATTGAATATGATAACATTGATACATTAAGCCAAATGGTAGAGGTATGGCATGTCTGATTTATATATTAAACAATTAATTTACATCGAGGCAAATTTGTTGATAAAGCATTTCCCTCAGGAATATCAGTATATTTAGAGTAGCTGGCAACAGTGTTTAAACTTGGATACAAAATTCCTCTCTGTTTATGGCGATTTAAAGTCGATTTGCCTGTGCATCAGGGTAAACTACCCCTTCCCTCCCCCAAATGGATAGTTTGAGTCTCGTTTCACCTTTATTGCTCTCTGACATGAGGTTGAAATTAGTATGGATCTTCATAAAGAGCTCCTTACCAAAACTTCTGCTGAAAATACACACTTCCTACTCGACAGGCTTACCAACATTTATCAGGGTAAATTCTATGACCTTAACTATTCAGCTATAGTATACTAATCTAATTCTTTCTGATTAACTTGCTCTATAGACGAATGCTAATAATTGATGTGTGCTAACCTAGAAACAATAAATACAATAATTACTAAAGTATATGAAAAATCTGTTGGTATCACGGAAGAGCCAAGTCTGGTTTCTCAGAGAGAGAGAGAGAGAGAGAGAGAGAGAGAGAGAGAGAAGTTGCACTGTGTTAATCGATTTATGTAGTAAATATGGTATTGATAAATAATTTGTGCATTACCTTAGTAACAGTGAGACTATGAGTAACTACATGTAAAGTCAGGTTATTAGATATCACAAATAGAGCAGGGTATACACAGATAATATTATTCCACACATATAGTTATTTATACTGATATGTTATACTCTTTGCATGTGGTTTGTTACATATTGCCAAGTCTGATAATTTAAGATAATGTGATACAGGGGGAAATATTTACCTAGAGTAAATTACCCTCGAGAATTGCAATCCATTTTTTCCCCAACACATTATTTCCTTGATCTATTTACTTTACTATGACTGTCTAATAAATATTAATTAAATAAATATAATTACTGAAGTTAATTGAGTATACCTTTATCAATTGTTCATATTACCGCAAACATAATGTTTATCAACAGGACAATTAATATTTGTCATTGTTATATTGCATTGCGCAATAATCTTGTATGCTCAAGCTACACATTTATTTTGAAATTAATTGAAAAAAAGCTAGATAATCGAATGAGTTACCTCGGCATATAGAAGCTTATGAAGGTGATTCTTTCACGTCCACCTCCTCTCGAGAGATAAGGTTGTCTGGCAATAGATGGATATATAGATAGATAGATAGATAGATAGATAAATCAGATTAGCGAGTTCACGAAATATGATATGACATCAAAATTTGTGTGCAATGATTAACCGAAGTTGTAAGAGGAAGCATAAACAAGCGAACAGGGGATCGTCCAAAGGGATCCTAATGCATCATTCATATAAACATAACTATATTTAAGCCAATTAGTGAAATATGCTGAAAATGTGTGCAAAACTAATACAAAGTAAAGAGTAAGTAAGGCCATGCCAGTACAAAAAGAGATACAATATATAGTACATAAATAAATTTAGCTTTATAATTTTCCACCCGTCCACGAACACAAAACCTCCATGCATTCGTGTCCCGATCGCCCTTTAAGCACACACACGCACGCACACACACACACAAACTGAAATATCCTAAATTTAGTTATTATACATTCATCCACCAGTCTAAACAATCCCACCACAACTCCTCCACCTCCACCCACCTTGTTAGTCACCTCGCCACCCTTACGTCCCTCCATCCCTTAGTGACAACTATACTCTATTTTTTTCCAGCTGATCGTAAATTGAATCTCTTATTAGCTGATTCTTCGATACTTAATGAAAATATATGAAATTACTATGGCTGTGTGTCATATTAATGCCAAGTTTTCAGAATAAACATCATCTTTCGCTACAAAATCTACCTTATAGCCGAGTAACAAAGATAGAAACATGACAATTTACCCTCAGCTGGGAAAAATAGACTAGAGGATAGAAAAAAGTCCGAGCTCGGAGAGGGAGAGGAAGGTGGATAATTATACATGGCCGCGCCAGTAAAATGTTACTTCGTGGTGCTACTTCAAAATATATTCTTCTCAAGTTCTCATCATATTGCTGAATAAATTTCATAATGTGATTCATTAAAGGTGTAAATGGATATATATAATAGTGTTACTTTCAACATTCTGTATACCTCTTATAACCTAGAGAGAGAGAGAGAGAGAGAGAGAGAGACGTTTCAGTTACTGAAAGAGGGAATCTACTGTTCATTACGAATTAGTTTCGGGAACATTATTGTATGAACAAGTAGAAGTAAATAAGTTTAACATTCGTCACTGTATGTTATAGAACGTCACCTCCTCCCATTGTGTCCTACCCTTTTAACACTACGACAAGCTCCCTCCCTTCCCATCAAGCTGCGCCATCTATGGGGCAAAATCTTCGATTGATTCAGGGAGGGGAGTGTGAGATCTTACTATATTCAGAGCGAACAAACTACACAACGGATTTACCCAAACCCTATGATTAGGTGGCCCACGCGGAATTGCGGCCGAGTGTACGTGAACTAAGCAACTCATTCATAACGTACGGTCACAGAAAGAGAGGATCAAATATAACTACAAGGGAAGACAGGGGAATGAGAGGTTGAATGAGTGAAATATGTGAGAAGAAGAAGGTTTGTTATACTGTATGTAATAGATAGGGGAGTAAAGTAGATGCTATTGTCGTGTGTATAAAATGAGAGAGAGAGAGAGTAAGAGTGAGAGAGAGAGAGAGAGAGAGAGAGAGAGAGAGAGTGAGATAGAAAACAAAAACTATGATCTATAACTTACCCATTTCTATACAAGACCACAAGGAGGTGTGGTGGAGTGGTCTTGCCACTGACCTGGTAATCCAATGGTCCCGGGCTCGAATCCCGATATATCAATGGGAAGATATTATTTGGATGGAATTTGTGCTTTACTTAGTATCAGTGCATTACCACAAAGCGCACCGAAATGCAAAAAAAAAATAGCCTCATTGTTCCCTGATTAAATAGCATTGATATTTCCCAGTTTCAAAATATGCTACAGGGGGGGCAATGCCTAGTGAGTTCATTGCTCAATAGGTGGCGTTCTGAGAGTGAGGGTTCGAGTCTAGGTGGTGAGAAAGTGAAGCACGAAGGCGGAGCAGATTCAGAGATGGGGCTGTTTCAAGCCGTGAGTTGAACTCTAGTGATTCACGTGTCTCACCCCCTAGACTGGAACAAGACCTGATTGGCTTCACCGTGTTGAGCGGTTGGATGTGCAGGCTCTCAGCCTATGCCCGAGAGCGAGTAGTTGGAACATAGAAAAAAAAACAAAAAAAAAAACAGCCAACCTCAGTACAGCTCGAACTCACCTGAAACACAGACGAAGAAGCTTCAATCAATCAGTCAAGTGTATTTATGAATTGCTTACAAGTATGAATATTCGTTTATGAATATAATGAAGTGAGAGCGAGAAGAAAAGGTTAAACAAATAAATAAATAAATAAATAATAAGCAATAGGCTAGATAGAGAAGTTTATGGTGAATGGGAGATGGACAATTGATAACCAAATACCCTAACCACCAATCTACATGGGTAAGGAACCGGTCACCATTTAGAACAACGTATTACACCATAACCTTATAACTATGACCTAAATTAACATTAGAGACCATTTACAACATAGATATAAGAACTCAAAATAACATAATACAAATGAAAATCAACAAGACATATCCATTCTTCCTTACATCTATATTAGTCCTTACCTAAAGAACATCTCTCATCACAACTTACATCACCTACACTCCATTTAATTTATAGCTACACCAATTGTCTAAACGTCTCAAAAATGCTCATGTAATATATATGAACTAATATCTACCTGTCCTATCTCTCTGGTACGGCCACCCGATCCTCCCAACCGGCGACGCTTGTGGCACTTTGGCCCTGCCGACTGGGAGGCTCTTCGGCAGTAGTTCTTTGATTTCCCCTGGAATGGCTTTTGCTTCCGTGGCCGGGGACCCTCGAAGAGTGCTGAACGCATTACCGAGGTAATCCTCTCGGGCATAGAAGCATACATTCCATTTTTATTCTCTCAGCCTTATGCTAAAGAATCTTGGTTTACTCACGCTTGTTCAACTGCTGTCCGCAACAAGGAGGAAGCATTCAAACGGAACCGACGCCTTAAAACTCAGGAATATCATTCTTCCTATGTTTCTGCCCGGAATCAAGCCAAATCTGTTCTTCGACTTGCCAAGCACTCTTTCATCAATAATAAATGCACTGAACTATCCAACTCTAGCTCTTCCCAAACCAAAAATCTCTCCCAAGCTTTCTGGCATCTAATCAAAAACCTCTCCAACAAGTGTTCATCCTCGTCTTTCCTTCCCCGTTTTCACTCTGATGGCACAACCATCACTTCTTCTACTGAAAAAGCTGAACTCTTCGCTCAAACTTTTGCTAGAAACTCCACTTTGGATGATTCCGGTTCTATTCCTCCCTCTCCACCCTCCTCTCTCCTACTTATGCCTAATATCGTAATCTCTTCTAAAGATATCATTACTACCCTCTCTGGGCTTAATTCTAAGAAGGCGTACGATCCGAGTGGTGTTCCTCCTGGTGCACTAAAAAACTAAGCTTCCGTGCTGACTCCTTGCCTAGGCAACCTCTTTCGTCTCTGTCTCTCCTCTAACGTCTTCCCTTCTTGCTGGAAGTTTGCTCTCATTCAACCTGTCCCAAAGAAGGGTGACCGCTCTCAATCCTCCAACTATCGTCCAATTGCGCTCATCTCTTGTATTTTTAAAGTTTTTGAAACTATTCTTGCATCCAGATTTCTTAAGCATTTCTCTTCTCATAACCAACTCTCAGATCGCCAGTATGGGTTCCTTAAGGGTCGCCCTACTGGTGATCTTCTTTCATATCTTACTAACTCTTGGTCATCCTCCTTTCGGGACTTCAGTGAGACCTGTTCTATTGCACTAGACATATCGAAGGCCTTCGATAGAGTCTGGCACAAATTTTTAATTTCTAAACTACCCTCCTTCGGTTTCTATACCTCCATCTATGCCTTTGTCTCTAATTTCCTTTCCGGCCATTCCTTAGCTATGGTTATTGACGGTCATCACTCATTTCCTCACCCTATCAACTCCGGTGTTCCTCAGGGCTATATCCTATCTCCCATTCTCTTTCTAATTTTCATAAATGATCTTCTCAACTGTAGCTCCAGTCCCATCCATTCATGCGCAGACAACTCTACCTTACACTACTCAATAAGTTTTCCAGCATGCCCCAGCCAGCAATCCCTCAAAGACAAACGTAATGAAGCCATATAACACTTATCCGCTGATCTAATGACTATTTCCAATTTGGGCAGAGAAAACCTTCTTACCTTAAATGCTTCCAAAACCCAATTTCTCCATCTATCTACCCGTCCGGAACTCCCAGAGGACTATCCCTTATTCTTCAAAAATGCAAAAACCAATCCTTCATCTTCTCTCAATATTGTTGGTGTGTCTTTTTCTTCTGCTCTCACTTAGAAGGACCATGTTACCAGTCTTGCTAAGGCAGCCTTCCAGAAGCTGAGTGTGCTCAACCGCCTCAAGGGGTTCTTTACCCCTGCACAGCTCCTTGCTCTGTACAGGGGCACGGTGCTTCCTTGTATTGAGTATTATGTACATGTGTGGGGAGGATCCTCTCACACCGCATTTCTAGACAAAGTAGAAAGGAAGGCCTTTCGTATCATTAACTCCCGTCCACTCACCAACTCTCTGCAATCTCTCTCTGTCCGCCGCAATGTTGTATCTCTCTTGCTATTCTATCGCTACTATAATAATCAGTGTTCCTCAGAGCTTTCCCAGTGTATACCACCTGCTCTACGTACGGCATGTGGTACCCGTCTTGCAACACAATCCCACCCCTACTCTGTTCAACTCTCCAGCTCAAGAGTGAAACGTTACTCTCAGATTTTCTTCTATTCAATAGCTGAGCTCTGGAACTCTCTCCCAGAATCAGTCTTTCCCTCTTCCTATGACTTAAATTACTTCAAACCTAGTGTGTTCAGGCATTTTGGCTCGAACGTCCCTTGATTTTGGCCCTGTCACTCTTTCAACTCTTGGGGAAGCACTCGCTACAGGCAGTTCTGCTTTTGCCTCCCTCACTCACATGGGGAAAAAAAGTGAAAGCAGTGTTTAATACTACCACATCGTTCTATCATTAGTTTTAACCTACTCCATTCCTATTTCTCTATGGTATGAGTCTTGACTTTTTTTAAATGCGTCTATTGAGACTGAGACAAAGAGAAAGGAAGATGAAAACACCATACCACCACGAAGTGATAATACTACCCCTGCCACCACACCCCCGAGGAAAAAAGCCCTAAGCGCCACACCACCAGAATACGCCCGAGTTGCCTCTGTCACGCCCGCACTCCCTGCAACACCCGGAAAAGACATAATCATCAAGAAGAACAACAAAGAAGGCAAGTCAAGTAAAAATGTGCATACATCATTCTCCTCCACGCCGCACCACCGCAATGATAGAGAAGTACAGAGGGGCTACACCAGTTGCCCCAGGCCCTCCTTCCAGCACAGCAGCCCTTCTTTCCCGGAGAAGGGACACCGGGAGAAACGCCAGAAGCGGTAAGACTATGACAGGCAAAGTTAAGATCTATAATAGGTGGAAAGCTCTTAAAACATACTTCACTGGAAGATACTTTAAGAGCTAGAAGATTTGGGCTATACTCAATAAACTATTAAAGCACTGACATATAAAGGTTTATTAAGGATTTTTAGATCTTGGCTCATCAAAGGAATTGTTATTGGATCACCATGGTGGCAGCCCAATATTAATTCTTCCGCCTTGATTATTAGGTATTACTGTCGCTAAATAAGGCTGTACTGACGTGTGCTTTTATGGTAGTAAACTGACCCCATTCTGCTACTTACGTTTTTCGCTCTTTTCTGCTAGGCACAAAAGTGGAAATAATTACAGACCACCAATCCCTTCAATGGTTAAGAAGATCATGGTGTTTACCTTGGCCAAGCAAAAATGTTGCAAGTCTTTCAACAAATGTATAGGACCACCAGCCCCACAATCCTCGCCAAGAAAGTTGCAGAAGCTTGCAGATCGTGTGGATTAGGGAAAGACCGTACCAG
>JBAKBP010017819.1:0-48077 GCA_037953745.1 Lithodes maja | reverse complement strand
ACCCCCCACCACCTCTCCCCTTCAAAACACGCCTTTTACCCTGTTTTTGGATGGTTCAGCAGACACGGAAACAGGAAAAAAACTTATTTTGATAAAAAATTATCACCAACCAGATAGTTTTTCAGGTAATTTGTTGTTTTTATTTTTGTATTTGATATACAGTGTTTAATACCGAGGACCGTCGCATTTTAGTATTTTTAACATTAGCCTAACCTAACCTAACTTAACCTAACCTAACCGAAAAGTAACCAGTTTCCGCGACGGTCTAAACTCCCCCTCACGTTCCCTGTTTATGGGTGCGTGACGGTCTAAACCCTGCTCACGTTCCCTGTTTATGGGTTTGCGAAGGTTTGTAATACTTCAATGTATCTATTTAAAGTCAAATATACATTTCCGCGCATCATCAAACCATACTAAGTCTACTACTAATAATATTAACCCATTAGTACCAACAGAATAGCGACAAAATAGGGGTAGTATAACTGTAGATTTATCTTTATTTTTTATTTATGTGCTATTAGCCTAACTTAACAACCTAACCTAGTATATGGGTGGGGGCTGCCGCCCCCACACCCCCGCTGGTTGGGTACTGGCTGAAAAACTTATTGTTTTACAGTAGCCTAGGCCTATACAGTCCTCCCTCGGGTAGCGCGGGTATATCGTACTGGGACCGCGCCGTGCTACGCAAACACGCGCTACACAAAGCAAAGAACTTATGGGATTAATTCTATTGGTTCTGGCCACTTCCCCAAAGTCCCCTTTTTGACCCATTTACCACCCGATTTATCTTTATTTGTCAGTATTATTACGTTGGCAACATACCTTCATACTAAGGGTCAATAATATATCCAATGAAGACCATTGGTATTATGAAATGCCATTTATTTGACACTAAACCAATGCTGCTCAGCTGTAGTACAACAATAACAAACCACATGTCGTCTGCTTGAGAGGCAGGCGGTGGCAGCTTGGCTAAACTTGCCAACAATCTACCGCCTTCAGTAGAGTTATAGTTTAATGTATTTTTCTTTGGCTTTTACTATTATAAATATTATTTGGTAAAATGAAATTCAATTCCATAGAGTAAATTATAATAAAATGTTATTGCATACGGAAACAACTCGGGTTTAGACATAGCCACACAAGAACAACACACACACACACACAAACTGACTCAACAATAACACACGGAAAATCAGCTGACGAATCTTCATTAGAGTTATAGTTTAATGTATTTTTCTTTGGCTTTTACTATTATAAATATTTGGTAAAATGAAATTCAATTCCATAGAGTAAATTATAATAACATTTTATTGCATACAGAAATAACTCGGGTTTAGACATAGCCACACAAGAACAACACACACACACACACACACAAACTGACAACAATAACACACGGAAAATCAGCTGACGAATCTCGGTGTTTCAAATTAACTTGCATTGAAAGTATATTCGTAGTATAAGGCCATCCATGGTTTTGGAGGTTTATAAATGTGTCTTATACACGCCGGTATATAAGTGTCTGACGAGTCTGCTGTCACAGGCCGAGAGATGCCGACCAGCCGCCACCCGCCACGAGTGCTACATAAACAAAGCGTGTTAGATGCTGACTCGGCACATTTGGGGTACCCGTGTTAGAGCAAAACCGCACTGTCCAAAGCCGCGCTACCCGAGGGAGGACTGTACATGTATTTTAGCGTTTTTTGTTTTCTCCCTTATAATACATTTCAGCTCTTAACCTCTGAAGTGCGCATGGGGGTAATTGGAAACGTCCCCCTGTGCTGACGTATTTGAGGTGTTTCAGTCACTAAAATATTCATTGTGCCATTAATAGCATTAATACTTATCCATATGTGCCTATTATGGGTTGATTATAAAGGTATTAACCTGAAACAACAATAAAACGAGTGAAAACAGCGTTTGGATGGTCAAAATCGGAGATATAGCCCGCGAGTTGTATAATGTATGGGTGAGGCAAGCTACTTTCCCGCCAATTTTCCCCAAGGCCACTGAGACAGTCTATCGATACTCTCTCTCGCACTCGCTTGCCATCAGTGATGACAACACCCTGCTTGCAACTCGCTAATGTTAGCACGAAAATATACCTCAGAATAAGGGAATAACGGGGAAAATAGGTGATAACTGAAGGAGAGGAGGAAAGTGGGGAAGGAGGGGAGGTAGAGGACTGAGATTTTGCATGGTCCAGGGGCAAAAAAAAAAAATCTGTCAAAAGTTGATTTTTTTTTTTCACTCACTCATAAGTCTCCCCGCAGTCCGCCGGGGGAACTCTTAAGAGTCTCCCCGCAGTTCCCGGGTTAATGACATATATAGCAATGATGTATATGCTCTACCGGACCTATTAGGCCTAAACAGATCTATGGGCTAACTGTTGGTCCAAAACATCAGTACTGTATAACCTAAAATATATGATTTGTTGTATGTCGGTAGTGGTACACCAGGTAACTACATCCTTCCCGAAACATTGAACAATATCTTTAATCTAACCTAATCTAGTACTGTATATTGGACTATTAATGTAAAATGCAAATAGGCCTATATATTGTAACTTTGCCAAATTATTGAAATATATGTACAGGGGTACCGCTACACATGATTATACCGGTACATACTGTATATTTACCTCCTGTTATCGACAGCCAAAGCTGAAGATTGTAGAGTTAACAGTGTAGACTTCATAAACTTTCTTTCGGCGCCCGTCCATCTTTTATTTTTAATACCCAATCAGCGGGGGTGTGGGGGCGGCAGCCCCCACATATAATACTAGGATAGGCTAATATTACCCCTTATTTTAGTCTATTACCCCGCAATTTCCCTGATCTTCATAGCCTTCCCAACTATCAGGGGCAGTGTCTTAAGATTGATGGATAATGGGAAAATACTAATGTGATGGTCCTCGGTAAATATATACCTGAAAAACTAGTCGGGTTGGTTGTGCAATTTTTACCGGTAATTCTTTAGAATAAGGCTTTCAATTGTACATGGATTCTCGTGGCCGTTAACAAACTTAAGTGACTCCCGCTGCCTCGGACAACAATACCCTGTACAGTAAACGCTCTAGGCCTATAACACTCGTTTTACTCGGAAATTTGTACTGTACTTCTCTGAATGTCAGACAGGTCCCTGTAGATCTCTGGAAATATCAGTTGGACGGGATTTGTGTCCGGTTTGTTTCACTCGGTTTTAAGTGGTTTTTAGGACTAATGCAAGCCTGTGCATTTTAACTATTGTGTTAATATTAATTATACTATGTGCAGTAATGTACTTTTGTCCCTGAAAAGTTAAGGTGATTTATAATTAATTTCACATGCATCGCTGTAATCTAAAGTTTAGCAGTGGTAGGGTGATCTCGGTTTTCTATGGTGTTGCGGACTATGCCTTCCTATTCGGACGTTTTCCCTCTTTGTCTGACACGAGCCGGAATTTGTATATCTCTGAAAATCTAAAATTTTGGAAGTGGCCACCCCCCATTAGTCAGAGATAGTGTTTACTCGCTGTATCGTAATTAACGTAATCTGACCAAATTTGGAGGCTGCCGCCCCTAGACCCCCCACTGCCCTTAACAATTTAGTAAAAAATCCGGTGATACAGGTGCTAGAAGGAAACTGACTATTACGGTATTATTAGTTTATCTTAATTTACGGTATATCTTTTATTCCCGCAGAGAAAGTCTGGTGCCTTGGTGTCGCTGATTTCACCATCATCCTTGGCGGGACTGGAAGACTTCTGACTATCCCAGGTGGTTCGCCTCCTCTGCAGCTTCTTGAAGACCACAGGCCATATGGTCCGCTGTTAAGGATTCTCCGCTGTCAGGGCTATGACGGGCTTATCTTCACTTCGGAGTTCGCCCTTAACAAGAGGTAGATACAGTACTGAGAAATTTGTATAAACCAGGTGAGGGTGAGACTTCCACTGTTTTTGTGTATATAATGACTATCAAAATCTGAAAACTTAACCATTATTGGTAAAATTGTGTTTTGGTCCGGGTTTAAAGCGGTCCATTTTATCTACCATAATAGGTTAGCTGCATTGTATTCTACATTTCAAAGTTTCATTCATGCGGGAGATTCGTAACAACTAAAGATCTAGAAAGGATTTACTCTAGTTAACCAACCTAGACCTATAGTTAGTTTAATTTCAGCTGATTGCAAATTGAATTGTTGATTAGATAATTTCTTGATGCCTAATTGATAAATATGAAACTATTGTCTAAATTTTATTACAGTATTGCAAAGTTTTCATGATTAGAATTTAGACCGCTATTTTGCTGATACCTCTAATCATAATACAGCACCGGTAATTAAGATTGCAATTTACAGTCGGCTGGAAAGAAACTCTTAGTATGTTGGATAAGACTAACCCTTGCCTACCAGCTAGTATGTGTACCTAGTACATTGTATAAGACTAACCCTTGCCTACCAGCTAGTATGTGTACCTAGTACATTGTATAAGACTAACCCTTGCCTACCAGCTAGTATGTGTACCTAGTACATTGTATAAGACTAACCCTTGCCTACCAGCTAGTATGTGTACCTAGTACATTGTATAAGACTAACCCTTGCCTACCAGCTAGTATGTGTACCTAGTACATTGTATAAGACTAACCCTTGCCTACCAGCTAGTATGTGTACCTAGTACATTGTAGAAGACTAACCCTTGCCTACCAGCTAGTATGTGTACCTAGTACATTGTATAAGACTAACCCTTGCCTACCAGCTAGTATGTGTACCTAGTACATTGTATAAGACTAACCCTTGCCTACCAGCTAGTATGTGTACCTAGTACATTGTATAAGACTAACCCTTGCCTACCAGCTAGTATGTGTACCTAGTACATTGGATAAGACTAACCCTAAACTTCCAGCTATACCCTGTTCTAAATAACTTGGCTAATACTTAACCCTCTCAGACATATGACGCGATTTTGAGCCGATTAGAGATACTTTAAAGCCTTTGTTACCATCAGGGTATTTAGAAACCTTTAGTTCAGTTACTTCAACCTCTGCAGTTGTCTTTGAGTTAGATGTGGGCAGGAAACTAATTTTAGAGTTAATTATAAGAGTGAGGGAACTCTATTTCTTATTGCTAATCTGGCAACCTCTGTGTCATATGAGTGTGAAAGGGTTAACATTAACATATAATTCACAATGGAGCTAATATTTCTACCATTTGGGAAGGGTAAAACCTGGGATAAAAGTGTAAATGTACAGCTCCCTTGCTCTAGCCCTTTTTATTTTAGTTAGAGCTTAGGAGTCACAATTTTTGCCTTGCCTACTTGGAACCGGGTATAGTATGGTAAATGGTAATAGTACCTAGTTCGTACAGGCGGCTATAGTATTTGTGATTAACCTAACCTTTGTCTACCAGGTAGTGTCTGTAGTATGTGGGATAAAAGACTTAACTCTTTCCTATCTTTTTATATATGCATGATTAGATTGATATCCATAATTCTAAAATAGATAGTGATAGTGTACTCAATCTTTAAATACTTATTATTATTATTTTTTTTTTAAAGAGACAATAAACGGAGGAAGGAAAAACACAGATAAAACAAAGGTCCAGGTGCCTAAAGGCATCCTCCATTCATTAAATGTTTGTAACAACTGGATTTAAACATTTGTAGATTGTAAGTTTGTGGAAAGCAATTCGAGGGAAGTGAATTCCAAAGAGTAGTAGCTCTGGGGATAAATTAATTCTGATAAGCAGAAGTTCTGCGTTGTGGAGGAGAAAGTGTAAATTCATGGGCGCTCTCAGCTGCCCTATACTTTTATATACTTATATACTTATATATACAGTAGGTTATAGCTTATTACACATCTCTCGCATCAAACCTAATGGCAGGTAGTATACAATGCAGCTAATCTATTCTATACCTGGACCTAAAAGACTACCGGTATATCCTATTATTGGTTAGGTCTGTTTTTCTAATTTTAATTTAAATATAAGTAGAATATGATGAGGTTTTTGCCACCATTCACGGCCTGCTCTTGAGCTGGGCGCCCTGATCAGAGACTTAGTGAACAGTTATGACAGATTGCTAGACCGCGCTGTTCACCAACACTTGACGTCTGCCAAATAGCACGCTGGCTGGTCCGAGACTCTAACCATGAACCTCTCGATTTGCAGGAGTGCTCTACCAACCGTGCTACGGCCTCAAAATCTGTTTTAACAGGGTTGTGTGGGGGTGCTGTACTAAATCCAACTGGTGTGGTGGAAGGAGACTTGGTGCCTGTGGTGGTGGTGGTGGTGGTGGTGAACGAGTCGTGGGAGAGACTTGATGCCTTTGCTGGTGAAAGAGACTTGGTACCTTGTGGTGGAAGAGACTTTGCAGGGGAAGTGCTGCACCCTCAAATTGTAAGTTTTCCATTTGCAATTTATCCTTTTAAAATTGCATAAAATCTAAATACTAACTAAAATCAACTGGTAACTTTGGTATATATATCTTTATTGCTTTCCCTAGCCCATCATGAACTATTACAAATTCTCTCGCAACTCCCTTGGCGATAAATTTGTGCAGTTTTCAGTAGAAAAATGCCTGTGCCAATGGCTAGTTCCTCCCATATTGCTGGCTCGCTATAGTTCGACAGGATAAATATAGCTACATGACACAAAAAGTCTTCAAACTAATGGAGTTAATGTTGAAATCTCTAAAGTAATAGGGCTAAACATGAGTGAGAAGTCTAGAAATCTCAAAACTAATATTAGTTTTAATTTTCAATCCTTCCTCCCAGCAGAGCAAGACAGATACTGCGACCTCTGTGAGCGAACCTGGTACCGTACATAACCATCTGTGTGCGGCGTTGGACGAAGAGTTAGTGATGGTACCTGGTGCTGGTGTGCGTTGGACCAAGAGTTAGTGATGGTACTTGGTGCTGGTGTGCGTTGGACCAAGAGTTAGTGATGGTACCTGGTGCTGATGTGCGTTGGACCAAGAGTTAGTGATGGTACCTGGTGCTGATGTGCGTTGGACCAAGAGTTAGTGATGGTACCTGGTGCTGGTGTGCATTGGACCAAGAGTTAGTGATGGTACCTGGTGCTGATGTGCGTTGGACCAAGAGTTAGTGATGGTACCTGGTGCTGATGTGCGTTGGACCAAGAGTTAGTGATGGTACCTGGTGCTGATGTGCGTTGGACCAAGAGTTAGTGATGGTACCTGGTGCTGATGTGCGTTGGACCAAGAGTTAGTGATGGTACCTGGTGCTGATATGCGTTGGACCAAGAGTTAGTGATGGTACCTGGTGATAGACTGACGTTTTGGACGAGAGGGCCTAAAAGGTTGTGGGACAATGAACAACTCTCTTGACAAATATTTGGTTAGTATTTTGTGGAGCTTGGTATTTTATGTGTAGCGGTCCTTTTACAGTTACCAAAGTAAGTTCTGTTCCTAAGTAATCTTGTGTATGAAAGTAGAATTAGTTTGCATGACTGAGTTATTTCTTATTAGTTGAATAATCAGAAGTGATTAACTGCATTAGAACTATTAATAGTGTGCATTCTATTTTCATGTATAAGACCCCATTTGACCAGGAGTTATGTGGGTAATTGTACATGGTCTGCTTAAAATTTAGTTTCAATATGCAAGTGTAAAATAGGAAGTTGTGGTGCAAGTTATAAAGTATGAAGTAAACTTAAGTTTGAGAAATATGCCAATATTTGTTCAGTCTAAAAGCTTGCGATAGGAAATGCCATAGAATCCATATACAGTCGGTTCCCCGTGCTCGTACCTGACCCGGCCATCTTGGACCCTCAAACCATTATTTTGACATGCATATTATTTGAGCATACTTATTAATACATATTATGAAGAGATAACTTACCACACAAACTTTATCTGAAATCAGTCATTAGGCCTAGGCTAGCCTTAGGCGCATCGGCATAATTTACCTGCTTTCGTCCGACAGCGTCGGTACGCTTGCTCTGTTTTGATGGTCCCGGGCATTTATTTCCATCATGATTACCATCAGGCCCACTGTCCCTATCACTGAATGCTCTAAAGGCCCTAATAAATGCGGGAGATAAGAGGTTCGTGCAGAAAAAAGCTTGTAAAAAAAAAAAAAAAAAAAAAGTAATTTTCAAATTTTCCAACACTGGTCTGTGAACTGCTGCCTCAGCTGGGACGCTGTGTTGACGTCACGCAAGAATGCAAGATGGCCGACCAAAGCAAGAATCGGGATGCGCACCAACCCGCCCGATTCAAATCCGTGAAGAGCTGGTATTTTGCTGTTTTTTTTGCGCGGATGACGAGTAATGGGATATTTAGGGGTGTCCGTGGATAAGCGGCATCGCGAATGTATGGAGCGTGGATACGGGGAACTGACTGTAAGTAACCTATTTTTTCTACTCTTATTACAGCGCACAAAAACCTGGACAGATTGTATCTTCAGTCTACGAGGATCTACAGTCGGCGAGGATCTACAGTGAACCCTGAACAACTGGCAGGAAAAATATTTGGTTAGTATTTTGTGGGGTTTGGTATTTTTAGTTTAGCTGTGTTTGTACAGTTGGCAAAGTAAGTTGTGTTCCTAGTATTGATATTGTGTAGGAGAGTAGAATTATGCAGGACTTTAATATTTTATTTTAATGATCAGTTTACTATTTTAAGAGTTAACCACTGCATAATAACTATTAATTAAATTGTGTGCATTATATTAAGTATTTTCACATTTGACCAGAAGTAATGTGGGGAAACTGTACATGGTCTGTTGTAAATTTAGTTTCAATATGTAAGGTGTTAGTTATAAATTATTAAGTAAAAATGTAAGTTTGAATAATATTTTGGTTAAGGGAGGATGGGCGTATTTATTTGATCATTTATGTATCTTTTGTTCTTGTCTTGATAGCATAATCCATAAGTGCGCGGAATTTTGGTGTGAGTATCCTTGGTTAGTAGTTTGAGTGCCACATGTATTTGTTGATTTAATTGAGTTTAGAGGTGAAGTTGGTTGGTGAACAAACATAATGTATTATTGTTCTCGCTAGACCTCCATCAAACTTTCAAAAAAAAAAAAAAAAATTAGATCCCCCTTCTAGAATAAGTTTTTAATTTTTCGGTAGAAAAATCTCTTGGAATTCTTCAAAGATTACAGGCTCCCTAATTGTCTTGATAGCGTAATGCATAGGGAGTGGAATTTTGATGAGTATCCTGGGTTAGAGTTGTGAGTGGCACTTGTATTTGTTGATTTCATTAATTGAGTTTAGATGTGAAGTTGGTGTAAAAAACAATAATTCACCATGAAAAAAAATACTCCTAGATAGCACGAAAGGTTTTATGTTGACAAAGAAATGTGGCGAAAGAACTTAAATTTGACAAACTAATGGGCCGAACGTCCTAGAATGTAATTGGGCTACACACGATGGAGAATGTGGGTCAGAAAAATGGCTCTCCTCTCCTTAAATGTTTAAATGTTGTTATAGAAAGGGAGCAGGTTCCTCATAAATGTTGTTATAGAAAGAGAGCAGGTTCCTCATAAATGTTGTTATAGAAAGAGAGCAGGTTCCTCGTAAATGTTGTTATAGAAAGAGAGCAGGTTCCTCATAAATGTTGTTATAGAAAGAGAGCAGGTTCCTCGTAAATTTGAATATTGCTCACCAGGTAAAATTGGTTGCCTAAATGGCACAAGTTTTAAAATTGACAATGGGGCAAAAGTCTTAAAGCTGCCTAAGTTTGGCTAAGGAGGGACAAAAGTAAAGATGCTTACTTGCTCTTGTAGTTTTTAAGTTAATGTTAGTTTTGGCCTACTTAACCCGAAAACGGCGAGGGGGGGTATTGAACTAGCTCCCCATGGGCGAGCATATTGGCTCCATTCAGGCCTATAATAGTCATTTTACGATATATATCGTTATTACTTATTCATATGAGCCTATTTTACCTTCACTATGAAGATAGTAACCTGTAACAACAATAAAACTAGTGAAAATATAATTTGTCTGGTCAAAATTGCGAATATAGATGGACCAGCCCATTCATGAATTAGGGAGAAAATTGAGGCAACCCCTCCCTCCACGAGGCCTCAAGCCACACTGAGCCTACTCATTCACACACTCGGTCATGTAACACACCCGCTAGGCACGTAAGCACATCCTCCACACAGTTTGCTAATGTTAGCACAAAAATATACCAACGAATTAGGGAATAACAGGGAAAATAGGTGATAATTGAAGGGGGAGGGGAAAGGAGGTGATGTGGAAGAGTGATATGAGGTATAGGGAAAACAAAAAATTGTTTAGTGCTACTGGGCTATTTAAATTTTTTTTTTAGGCCTCCCTCTTAAGAGCTTTGCCGCCGTCGCCCAGTAAAACCTCTTAAGAGCTTTGCAGCCATTTACGGGTTAATTGGAACCTTGATAGCGTAATGCATATTGCGCGGAATTTCAATTAAAATTTAAAACTTGCAAACTAAAACTAAAATTGGGACAAGGACAATATAAAGTCAAATTAAATGATCAAAATCGCTATGTGGAAACAACGCTTACTAAAATTAAAATTATTAAATAAAAGAACACAATCCACCACATAGGGTGTACATTACTACATGAGCAAGTTAATCTGTTTCCCAAGCAAACTAATCGCACATATAACAACGCACTATCGTCACTTAAGGAAGTAGTCAAGTTTGGGAAGTCCGGGACGTTCTGGCAAATCGAGAGTATCCTTGGTTAGTCCTCGGAGTGCCGCATGTATTTGTTGATTTCATTAATTGAGATTAGATGTGAAGTTGGTTGATGTAAAAAACATAATTAAATTGATTTTAGCTACTTTAGGACGATTTTGTAGTTGTGGATGTTAGTGGTAAAGAAATTTAGCACATTTTTACTGAATAGGCTAATATTTTCAGTCTAAAAGCTTAGGATAGGAAATTGCATTGAATCTATATATATATATATATATATATATATATATATATATATAAAACTAAAACATTTCTACTCTTATTACAGTGCACCAAGACCTTGGCAGATTTAACCTACAGTCAATGAATCTACAGTTGGCGAGAATCTTCAGTCAACCCTGATTAACTCTATCGGACTAATATACAGTATATTTGGTTAGTATTTTGTGGAGTTTGGTATTTTAAGTTTATCAGTCCTTTTTCAGTGGCAGACTCAAGACAGAGCCCGAATAGGGACAACATACGGTAACTGAAAACACTGAAGGAACTTTAAATAAAAAACTAATGGGCTGAACGTGTTAAAATCTTAGTAATGGGGCTAAACACGAAGGTGGACCAGAAAAATGGCAAATGTTAAATGTTTAAATTTTGTAATATAAAATGGCAGGTTCCTCTTAAATGTTAATCTATTGTTCACCAGGTATAAAAACTTTGCGTGAATGGCACAAGTTCTACAATTGATAATGGAGCAAAAGTCTAAACCTTTGAATACCAGTGAAGTGTTATATTTTATTTATCTATTGCTGGATGCCTTACTCCCCTAAATGAGGGTGGCCATACACAGAATGCCCACAAGCAGACCTATCCCCAGTAAGAGGGACAACCCGAGCCAGTTAACTGAAGGACCTTCAGGATTGAGCACTCAATTTATTGTCTGTCTGACCAGGAGGCCCTGTATGTATATTTTCAGCACTATTTTTCTAGTGGTGCGCGGCTAGTCTATCCACTAACCTGCCCTACCCTTAGGTAAGCAGTACGGATTTTTATAAAGTTTACTCCCCTAGACAGGTTGCCAACCAAGGGTGAAGAGTCCCATCCACCCATAATATATTTTATACTAGCGATATTTAGAAATTATACAGCTTGGGAAGGATCTTTGGAGAAGGGTTGGAGATAGTTTGAAGCCTTATGTTAGAAGAGTTTCCTAAGATTAAACTATATTTAGACAATATTATAAAGCTTGGGAAGGATCTGTGGTAGTTAACCCTCTCCGACATATGACGCAATTTTGAGCCGATTAGGGATACTTTAAAGCCTTTGTTACCATCAGGGGTATTTAGACACCTTGAGTTTAGTTACTTCAACCTCTGCAGTTGTCTTTGAGTTGGCTGTGGGCAGAACACTAATTTTAGAGAGGTAATTATAAAGAGTGGGGAACTCTATTTCTTATTGCTAATCTGGCAACCTCTGCATCATATGAGTCTGAAGGGGTTAAAAGGGTTGATTGAAATAGTTTGAAGCCTTATGATTGGTTGTTGTTGTTGTTGTTGTTCCCCAAGCTGCCTGGCCGAACAGCCCCAAGGCCCCGAGCAATTCCAAGGCCATAACCGAGCGCCCCCACAGAACCCTCCCTGCCGACCACAATAAAGCCTGGGTGACCGAAGCCACTCCATGGCGGGGAGCTGAGGAGGGTGCAGAAACGCCCGGGAAACCAAAGCCCCACCCAGGGCCCTGTGCCCCTCAGCAATTATGAAGAGAAAGTTGAAGGGCAAGGGAAAAATGTGACACTTTGGCTTCCAATCTTGGTAGATTGGGGAGGTCAATCCACGGAAAAGACGCAGTCACTTGAGATCTAGAAAATATATAAGTTAAAGGAACAGTCAGAGTAAGCTATGGGTATGGCAGAGATCGCTCAGTTCTCACTCTGATAGACCAGCCCATCACCATTGATTGGTAGAAGAGTTTCCTAAGATTTCCTTGATAGCGTAATGCATAAGTGCTCAGAATTTCAATGAGCGTATCATAGGTTCGAGTCCTTGGAGTGCCACATGTATTTGTTGGTTTCATTAATTGAAGCAGTAACAAGAAATAGGGTGGTCAGTATGGAAGTGAAGAAGTCCTTGCATGACAGTGTGGTAATCCCGACACTGACTTACGGAAGCGAAGCATGGACGTTGGTTGAGAGACTCGGACCAAGAGTGAGAGCAGTGGAAATGAATTACTTAAGGAGTGCGTGCGGAATTACATGGAGGGATAGACAGACTAATGAGGAAGTAAGAAGAAGGAGGTGTGGTGTGGAGGTAGATGTGCTGGAAAGTGTGAAAAGGAACAACTTGAGATGGTTCGGCCATATGGAACGTATGGAAAGCGAGAGAATGACTAAGAGGGTGTACGAGAGCGAGGTGGAGGGACAGAGGGGGAGAGGTAGACCGAATATGAGGTGGAAGGATGGAGTGAGGAACTACATGAATGAAGGCGGTGCTGGTTGGGGGGAGGGGCGTCGACTGACTGGGGACAGAGGTGCATGGGGGCGGTTCGTTCGTGGCCACCCCTTCGGGGATCACGGCGTCAGGCAATAGATAGATAGATAGATTAATTGAGTTTAAAGGTGAAGTTGGTTGGAAAAAGCATAACACAGTAATTGATAAAAAAAAATTCATTAAGTTGCCAGAATATGCTTACAGTACAAAGATGTCCCTGGTACTGAATGGGCTAGGGAGGGACTTAGAGTAATGATGCCTAGTTGCTCTTGTAGTTTTTAAGTTAATGTTAAGGGGGGGATGGTTCACTTTTGGGTTGATTTTTGCATGTAATAATTATTTTTCTAGTTTCCTCTGTAGACTTCCATCAAATTTAAAAAATAAAAATTCCATTAGATCCCCCTTCTAGATTAATTTCTAAATTTTTCGGTAGAGAAATGTCCTGGCCGAAGGCTGATTCTTCCATCATTACAGGCTTACTATTGTTCGGCAGGGAACAAATTGACACGTAAATAGCAGGAAAGTTCTAAATATTGTCTTCGAAATGGGGTGGAAAGTCTTAAAATTGACTAACTAATGGGGCAAACTTCTTGACATCTGAAAATTAATGGGGCTAAACCTGAGGGAGAAAGTAGTCCAGAAAACTGGCCCATGTCTTAACCTGGCAAGTGCGGGAAGACTCTTTTTTTAAGATCCTGGGCTAAAAAAAATCCATTGAAAATGCCCCCAAAAATGTTTATTTATTTTATTTATTTTTTTGCCCCTGGGCCATGCCAAATATCACTCTTCCACATCCCCTCCTTCTCCACTTCCCCCCCTCCTTCAGTTATCATCTATTTTCCCTGTTATTCCCTTATTCTGTGGTCTATTTTCGTGCTAACATTAGTGAGTTTCAAGCAGAGGGTTGTCATCACTGTTACCAAGCGAGTGCAAGAGAGAGCGAGAGTATCGATCGACAATCTCTCTCCAGACTTGGGGAAGAGTGGAGTGGAGGGGAGGGAGGTTGCCTCAGCCATACATTATGTAACTCCCGACCTGTATCGCCGATTTTGACCATCCAAACACTGTTTCCACTTGTTTTATTGATGTAACAGGTTAATACCTTTATAATAAACTTAAAATAGGTGCATATGGATAAGTATTAATGCTATTTATGGTAAAATAACTGTTGGTGATGGGAACAGCTCAAATAAGTGTGGCGTCTCATACCCCCATGAGCACGTCTTAGGTTAAAGCGTATTGGCATACTTATTAGGAAGAGGATATAAATGTGATTTAAGCTACTTTTTGAGTTTTTTAGTTCTGGAAGAATGTGGTTAAGCAATTTGGGCTAATTTTAATGAATAGGCTAATATATTTAAAAATGTAAAGCTTCGGATAGGAAATGGCGCTAACTTCAATCCATAGGCCTATATCTAATAGTTTCTATTGTTACAGCGCACGAAGAGCTGTGCAGATTGAATCTTCAATCTTATCAAGAAATCTTCAATCATCTTATCAAGAAATCTTCAATCATCTTATCAGGAATATCTTCAATCATCTTATCAAGAATCTCTTCAATCGCCTCTACAAACTTCTACTTCAGCTCACCACAACATGTAAATAAGGTTGGAATATTAGATAGGATATATCAATCTTACGCTGGATTTGTTGGTTGTAAATTAAACCTCCCCCTCTTCCCTCTGTAAAGAAGTAGTAATAATAAATAGATAAATATGTAGATAAATTATAATGTTAAAACTTACAAAAAGACTTCTATGAACACAGTAAAAAGAAAACAAAATAATAAAACTAGTTATGTGGAAACAACGCTTAAGTAAAATACTAATTTATAAATTAGACATTCGAAAAATATATAAAATTAATGTATTTGTAAAAATTAATAATAAAGTAAAAGTTTGTATGCACCAAAGTAAATATATATTTTCTTTAAAATATAATTGGTGGATAGTTTGGTATTGAATTGGGTTTAAAGTAAGTTTGTGGCAAATTAAAAGTATAAAATATAATTAATCTTTATCTAAAGTGGGCAATTTAGCAAACCTTTTAAGTTTGGATACTTTGCACATCAATGAAATGTGACTGTGCACTGAAGTAGAATGTTCCTTTTAAATTAAAATTTAAAACTTGCAAACAAAGTCCAACCAAAACTGGGACAAAGTCAAAACAACACATCAAAATCGCTGTGGAAACAACACTTACTAAAATAAAATTTATGAAATTAAAAAACACAATCCACCACATATGGTGTACATTACTACATGAGCAAGTTAATCTGGTTCCCAACCAAACTAATTGCACACGTAACGCACTATAGTCACGTTCATGGAATTAGTCAATTTGGGAAGTCAGTTTCCCAAATGTTAGCTATTGCATTAGCAAATTAACTGTTGAAAGTACTATCTGGTCCCACAGTACTATATATACTGTATCTATTAACCGTCTTGATAGCGTAATGCATAGTCTGCGGAATTTAGATGCGAGTATCCTGGGTTAGTCCTCTGAGTGCCACATGTATTTGTTGATTTCATTGAGTTTAGATGTGAAGTTGGTTGGTGTAAAAAACATTAAATGTAAAACTTGCATAAAAAAACAAAACTTGGACGAACACGGTAAAAATACATTTTTTTTTCAAAATTGCTGTGGAAATCACACTTTAGCAAAATAATTCTTTATAAATAATATATTTATCTATATAATATCTATATACTCCGCACATTCCCCAATTTATTTTAGTATACAGTATTCTGTGCCTATGATGGCAGCCTGTTCACTAGTACTTGTTCAAGAAAGTATCACCTGCTAGTACCTGTCCCATGAAGTGAACGTGGCTGATATGAGTATTGACTTGGAAAGTGCGGGTTTTGTACCATTGTGCCTGGAATCTAAGAATATTTAGAATAACTGTATTCCATACAGCATGGAAAATAATCTGTATACAAATAACTTCAGTACGACTCCATATTTTCAATTGTATGGAAAATTCCATTTTCTTGAGCTAAAGAAGGACTTGTGGTAGTCAAAGGGCGAAGTGCTTTAGCTTTTACCCTTTGGATGCCTAGAGGTCCTTACTAAACTGATTATGGGAATTATAAAATGTGAAATAGCGACCAGGATACAGTTGGCTTTTGATTTTTTGACCTTATGGTATTTATGTATGGAAAAGTAAAACCAAATGGATAGCAGTTTGTTATGCAGTTTGTCTGTATATACCGAGGCACATAATGGAAAAGTAAAATAGAATGGATAGCAGTTTGTCTGTATATACCGAGGCGCACACCCTATTGCTTGGGGTGGCCGACTAGAGACAGAGCCCGAACAGAAAAAAAGAAAAATACTGCTATATAGGTAAATATTGATAATGTGAAGTTCTTAGTTCCTCCCTAACCGCTATAAATGTCTGAAAATAAATGGCCCAAACACCCCCTTTGAGATAAATTTATACTTATTTCGGTAGACAAATTTATGGTTCCTCATATATTGCAGGCTGGACTTTATTTGTCGCCAGGAAATTAGACCAATAAATTAGCAATTTATTAAGATCGGCAACATGGAGCGAAAGTTACAAATCTTCTAAAGTAATGAGGCTAAAAATGACTTGAGACGAGGGTGCAGAAAATTTAAGAAATTATAATGTAAAACTTGGAAAATAAACAAATCAAAACTTATACGAACACAGTAAAAAGAAAAAAAAAAGTAATCAAAATCGCTACGTATAAATGTCAAAAGTCCATGTAGATAATATTTCCATACATAAATATCCGGTATAAATTAATTAAAGTCACAAGTGAAGGTTGAAAGTTAAGTCGCCCACCTCTATTTATTTTATTTATAATTTTTTATTACTTAATTTGGTCTCTATACTTCAATGAAGCTTAAAAGACTAAAAACCTGTTGTAAATTTTTTGATAGAAAAATGTGCCATGTTACTATTATAATATGAAAATTGGCAAATAAAGTATCCTGAAGGAGTTTAAAGTTTGTTCAATGATGGAGTATTTATTTGTTTTTTTAAAACAAATAGAGGAAAATGTGGATAAGGTGAGACATCGCTTTTGTCAGTGGGTGTACTGAAGTTATAAAATATAAAACCTTCCCCCTCCTCCCCCCTTTTCTATTACAAGTTGTAAATCCAGCATAACGTGATGTATCTTCTATAAACATAAATGCAGCCAAATGATAGCTTACAGGGTGAACTTTAAACAATAATACAGTGGAACAAGCTAGGATACCAGTATTTAAACTGATAGTGATGGAATAAAAGTTACGGTTACAAACGATTTAAATATTTTGGCATGATTTGAACGGTGAATTATATTACAAATTAACCTTAGACCTCAAAGTTTTGAATATGACTCAAAGACTGCCACTTAAGATATAATGGTGCATTTCTCAGTAGAAAAATTGCTCGGCCAAAGGCCAGTTTCTCCTAAAAATTTCTTGAAAAAGTGGTGTAATGGTTTAGATTATGTTCTGGGTGTGGTGTCCCGAGTTCGAATCCCGGGAGGACCATATGCTTTCATTAGTTTATTAAAGTGCATTGGGGTTTGTAATTTATAATTTGTAATAACTCTTAGCGCAATGGATAAATGCACTGAATTTCGGTGTGAGCATCCTAGGTTCGAATCCCTGGACTGCCACATGTATTTGTTGATTTCATTAATAGAGTTTAGGAGATAAGTCGGTTGGTGGAGGGAACATAATAATGTTTAAGAATGAGGTGTTACTCAAGTCTTAAAATTGCCACACTAATGGGGTAAATCTCAAAATGTTTAACTATCTTAACACTTTTAGTATTTTTGGATGGAGTTAAAATGCGTATCTTGCCAAAAATTATATCCTGCAACCTATCTGCTAATCCAGAATGTGAATGGTTGTGTGCCAGAAGGGATCTGCCCCTTGTACAGTACTGCTACTCTGAAATGGGATTTAATGCAGTAAGTTTGTTTATAAATTGAGTATTTGAACCGCAGAACATTTCTCTTGGGGCAGGGGAGATAGGGGGGGGGGGGGGGGGGGGGGGGAGATGTCAGCAGGATTAAGTGTCAATTTAAAGTATTTTTAGATTTAGAAGTTTATTTTGTTTTTTTGTTAGTATATTCTGGGACCATGACTGCAGCCTGAAAACTAGTAAGGTAAAAAAAACTGTCTTCCTGCTAGTAAGCAATAAGGTTAAGTATTGATTCCGAAAGTCAGGTCCTGCCCCCATGGTGCCCCAGGATATATGGATGAATGGGAGAATGGGAGAGTGAGATGTGTTGAGGATATAGGCTTGTTTAGTTTTGGGGTATTGTTCCACTGGTATTATTTAATTCCTTCATAAGCAATGTTTGGAGAGTCTTGGCCCCCTCATGATTAAGAATATAAAAGTTTATTAGATCATTAAACAATTTCTGCAGTTTAGGAAGGTCTTGGGGTTGAAAGCAATTCGATTGTGCCTCTGACGCCCGTAGATCCTTCCTAAGCTGAATAAAAGAATCTAATGATAAGAATAAAATAGTCTTCCTAATCCTGAATGGGTGAATAAACTTAAAAGAATTTCCAAGCTGGTGTTTTGGAAGTAATTTAAGTTTTGTAGGGTTCTTTAAACATTGCTAATGGAGTAAATTTATACAAACCGAACTTGGCAAGGTAACAGTGAATGGGAGAGCTTTGTTACTGATTAGTTTGTATCTTTAACTCCAAAAGTTAAGGAAAGCAATGAATCTGCTGTGTCAAAGCTTTAACCTACACTAATTTTAATGCACTATTGCAAGTTTTTGACATTTTTATGCTCCATTGGTGAATAAATAGTATGTATACCATATAAGCCCTTTATACTTTTTGATATGTAGTATTGTTCAATGGATAGAAAGGTTTATAATAAGTGTTAGGCTGTAAATATATAAAAGTACATATGTTTAGTAGTAACCGAACTTAAATAGTGTCAAAATGCTAGGAATCTATTTATACAGTACTCTAAACAGGAATAGGTTGGGTAAAAGATCCGATAAGGTGTGGTTCTATATAGTGAAATTGATTAATAGGAATCAGGTTATCAGAGATGATATTTATTGCTTTAGAATCTTTGTTTACTAGTTTTAAATGACCGAAGTAGAATTTTAGGTAAAGAAAACATTGTAATGGTAACCAAAAATTTGAATATTCAGTTGTATTGCTTGAAAGGGTTAAATGGTTTACTTTAATGCTTTCTTTTGAATTACTTGGTTAGAAATTTGAATGTAAAGACTTGCAAAGGAACCAAAACAGGAATGACTATATTACAGTTAAGACAAAAGTACTTTTAAAAATGACTATTTAGCAATAAACTTTGAAATGGATTACTGTAAAGCAAAAGCAAATAATTCTGCCGTAAAGGATTCTATCTAGATTCTAGTTCCCTAGAATAATGCCAAATAAGTCTGAAATAATTGTCCATTAAAATAGTTGATACGGTACTCTGTGGAGAATAAAATGCAGTACAGGACTGTATTATAATGTAAAACTTGCAAAATAAACAAACCAAAACTGGGACGACACAAGATAAATGAAAGAGAGTTGCAAATGCAGTAGTATCCAGAAGTGTAGTGTTGCTATAGAACTTTCAATTAAAACTGTAAATGTGGAACTGAGAATTTTATCCTAAAGTGTAATAAATAAATTAATTTAAATGAAAACTAGAAGATCTACATTAAATTCTGCTTGTGGTAGAGTTTAATGATTTTGATCAAATATTAGTGCAGTCTCAGAATAAATTTGCAAGGATCTAGGATACTTAACCCTTTGAGTAATACTGTAGTCTTTAATGTTGATATTTTGATTACCATTAGATTATTTACATAAGCTTTTAATGGAACTATGACAAAGTTAATTAGATCTTGATAAAGCCTTTGAATAACATGGGTCGTTGTTAAATAGCAAAAAATAGTTTGTATTAACATTAAGTGATATAATGGAGTCCTTGTGCTGTAGGATTTAAGGGTTGCAGAAGTCAGAGCCATGAAAGCAAACTATAATAATTGTCCATTTAATAGTTTAGATACTTCCCAAGCTGAGTAAAGTGGATTGTTGATTGGTAGAAAAATGTTAGTGTAGTTTAATAGGCTGGAAGGTGAAGAATCCATTAGAAGGTTAGCCTGAAGAAAGTAACCCTTGCATTTATATATAAAGTCCAGTGAATAGTGCAATCCTTCTACTGTAATTTTGGCAGAACTTTTGATTTTGATGGGCAGATGAATTTGCCTATAAAACACGCCTTTGCTGACTCTTCCCCAATGCTAGAAATATTTGGTTAGAAAATAAAATGTATGAGTTTTAAGTACAGTACTTGTTATATTAACTTAATTTTGAGCCCAGATTAGGAATTGTAAAGTTCTGTAAACCCTACTTGGTAATTTGGAAGTTATTTGGGAAATATCCAGTTTTGCCCAAGAGTTTGTCTATTCCAGAGGTTGAACCCACAATGCATTCTGGGTGTTTAATTTTGATTTTCTGATCTCGAGCCTGTAACTTAAAATCGGGCTTTTGGCTTTGACTGTTTTCTATTGAAAACAGGAGGACCTTGAATGGGCTTTTTATAGTTTGAATGTAGGAATATTTTATTACTCCCATGCACCCCAACACATACCAATGGGTGTTTAGCAATCTTCCCCCCATGTAGATGCTAGATAATAGGGAGTTGCTTTGGCATATGAGAGATAAATTCTTTGGGATTATTGAGTCTTATCAATACAGTATGTAGATTTATAGCTGTATTTAGGAGAATTAGCATTGGAAATAGTTAATAAATTTATATATCCATAAAATAGTTTGAATGAATCGTAATGGTAGGTTATTGCAATTATTTATTACTGCTTACGGCTCTTAACTTTGTGATAGCCTAGAAGTGACTAGTTATTAGTACAGTACCGGTACCTGTATATGGTCATTATGAATATCTTTTATGGTAGTAGGAAGGCAGATGGAGATGTGATGCCTTGGTTTATAGTTTTGTGTATGTGAGGTTTATTTTAGTTATAGGTATAAATAATAGGCTTTAGTTTATTTTAGTTCAGTTTTATTTTATTAATACAGTTGTAAAGGGCTTTTGTTATTGACTAGATTTGTTTATATCTTATTTTTTTGGTTAATGTTTAACATGGAGCTAAAAATATTGATAACACATGGTGTATTAATAACCCATGGTGTATTAATAACCCATGGTGTATTAATAACCCATGGTGTGTTAATAACCCATGGTGTGTTAATAACCCATGGTGTGTTAATAACCCATGGTGTGTTAATAACCCATGGTGTATTAATAACCCATGGTGTATTAATAACCCATGGTGTATTAATAACCCATGGTGTATTAATAACCCATGGTGTGTTAATAACCCATGGTGTGTTAATAACCCATGGTGTGTTAATAACCCATGGTGTGTTAATAACCCATGGTGTGTTAATAACCCATGGTGTGTTAATAACCCATGGTGTGTTAATAACCCATGGTGTATCAATAACCCATGGTGTATTAATAACATAATGGTGTATTAACCCATGGTGTGTTAATAACCCATGGTGTGTTAATAACCCATGGTGTGTTAATAACCCATGGTGTGTTAATAACCCATGGTGTGTTAATAACCCATGGTGTGTTAATAACCCATGGTGTGTTAATAACCCATGGTGTATTAATAACCCATGGTGTATTAATAACCCATGGTGTGTTAATAACCCATGGTGTATTAATAACCCATGGTGTATTAATAACCCATGTGTATTAATAACCCATGGTGTATTAATCCTTTTGGAATACAATTTGTTTTCAATATTCTGGTTATTAGACAAATTTGGCAGTTTAAGAGGGACCTTGGAGAGTCGAAAGGGCAATGACTAGATCAACCTTCAGACTCTCACAGCCCCTACCTAAGCTGAACAAATATTCCAGTAGCCAGAATAAAAGGAAGTATTTGTATACTGAAAGTTGAAGGTGCCAGATTTGTTTGTATAGATGATTAAAGTTTAATTTTCCCGATGCAGTTGTTTAGTGCATATAATCTTTAGTTTAAATATTGACAACTTGAGACTTGAATAGAAAGACTAATTAAATATGAAAGTAAATTTTAAAAATAGTTAAAAACAAAGGGATTGCAAATAAATTGCTTGAACTTAAAAAATAAAGACTGAAATTAAAGTACCAAAATCTGGTATACTCTATACTATATCTATCTATAATCAGGCACACATCCCATAGCTGGGGTTGGCTGACTTGACAGTCCAAACGGTTATAAATTTAAGTAACTTGACATTTTGTAATAATAGTCTGTCAAGACTTTGAAATAAAGTAATTAAATTGGGTATTTATGTATATACCGAGGCACATATACCCCATAGCAGGGAGTTTTCACTTTAAATATATAATTTGTAGAATATTTAAAAAAAAATAATTTATCTTTAATCAAAGTTGTCTATTAATACTGGATAAAGAATGTATGCATAGTGTTCTACAACTGTATAATACAGTAATTAAATCTTTTATGGAATGTAGTTTGAGTGCAGTTTTTGGTATATGTTTGAGGAATAGTTAAGTATTGATTTATGAAGGCAATGTAATTCCCTCTGAAAATATAAGTGATGGTATAATATTTAAGAGGAAAATTATATGCGGTCAAAACTAGGGTTTTTAGCACCATGCATCCCCTGCTCAAGAGCTGGGGTAGGGTGGGTGCCCTGATGAGGGGCTTTGAAAATCAATACTTAAATTAATCTTTAATAAATATACTAAAAGTAAACTATATGCAGTAGATATAATCTTACTCCATATACTTTAGTTGAAGTTATCAAGGATGAAGTTTCTTACTTTACCAAACCGACTTGATAACACTGAAAAGTTTGCACACTGAAATTAATTCCATTGAAGTACTTGTAGCCATAATCAGTACATGCTATGGAATCTATTGAACCTATTAGGAAACCAAATAATGATGGTACAGACTAAGATTTGTATGCAGTGTTGGTAATGTGATATTAATAGAAAATGCCCACTTAAATATAACTTTGGCGATTACATATTTTATTGAAATTTACTTTAAAGCATTGTGCATTTTGATTAATGTATTGTCTCTTTAATTTGTTTGAGTATTTATATTGATATTGCAAAGAAAATAGACTGCTTACAAATCTGGTGTATTGTAATATATTTATAGGCCAACCTTCTCGAAACTCTAAAAAGGCTTGAAGAAATGGGCTGTAACTTGCCGATCATATTCCCTGGCTGATTTTTAAAAATATTTATCAGACTTGATTACTGATTTTAGTTTGAGGTTAATGGTACAGATTTTGGTAATTATAAAGAGTAGATTAGTCTATTCCTTATAATTAGGCCAGATATTTGCCAACAACCTTTGAGCTCAATAATGGGTTATCATTTGATTGATATTTTTGAAATAAATAACCAGGAAATTGGTGGTAATTTACAGTTTGTTTACTTTTGCCTTTTTAGTTAACCCATTGAGGAATATGATTCATTTAAAGTATATTTTTGGCTAACTGACTATGATATGCAGTTTAGGAAGACTAGCAATGAAAGGGGTAATAGTAATGTATTAAACCCTTGAGATTGGTCAGATACTTCCTAAGCTGAATATAATTGAATGATTGCCAATATTCCCTAAGTGCATTATTACTGTGATGGTTTAGAACTTTGGCCTTTATAATATTTATTACTCTACTTACTGAAAATGATAATTAGCCCATTGATGAATAAGAATAAGTTAATTGTGGGTATTT
Organism: Lithodes maja; assembly: GCA_037953745.1. NCBI lineage: Eukaryota > Metazoa > Arthropoda > Malacostraca > Decapoda > Lithodidae > Lithodes > Lithodes maja. The sequence goes on along the minus strand of JBAKBP010017819.1, from coordinate 24,219 downwards.
GTTTATTTTATGTCTGGAATGAACTTTGCATAATTGAGTTTTGATACTCTTATTATTCCTATTTTTTTCAGACTCATAAAATTTGTTAGCCTTATCCTTTTTGGAGAGTTAAAGGTTCAGATTCCAATGGTTTACTGATTTTGTTGTAAGAGTTTACTGTATATTGTAAGCTATGGTTTGAGTGCATTTATGTAGGTTTAAAACTTTATATCTTTGGTTTGCATATTTAAATATGTTTGTCTATCACTGAAAAAGTCTGCCAAAGTACCTTACAGAAATAAGTGATTAGTAAACTTGTATTAAAGGAAGTTAATACAGTACAAATATTGTACTATGTGTATGGCATTTGAAAATAGTTTTATAAATACAAAGTTTCTTTGGATGTCAAGTGATATCACTTAACATGCAAAGCAACTTAGAATTTATATAGCATATTTGATAAATATCATATGCATAATAAATATTGATTTTGTAGTGTATCTACTTACTATAATAATTATGTAATGACTGCTTATTTAAAATTATGTTGCTTTGGCTGTTATGTGATAATTAAAATATTTAAATACTGCAACTCAAGATATAAAGTTTAGCAACTTAGAATGAACAGTTTGACAACCCAAGATCATTATGAAATCTAGAAATTTTCAATCACTTACTGAAAGCTGAATCTAAGTCTATCTGGTGTAGCCAAGTTCCTTTTAGTGATTTGCATTAACTGAAAGACTAATCAAAGTCTACCTTTGGTAGTAGCAAAGTTCTTTTTAGTGGTTTGCATTACTGAATGAAAGTCACCTTTGGTAGTAGCCAAGTTCTTTTTAGTGATGTGGTTAAATGTTCTAGAAACATAATGACAATTCAGAGCATTCATTATTTGTCTTGTCTTATTTTCTTAAGATTGGTAGTAATGAATTTTCTGTGACTGATTGTCATTCAAATCTTGATAATTTCAATCATCCTTACTGGAAGAGCTTAAACAGTTTCTAAGAGTTTACCTTTTAGTTTGATTGGTTAGAGTGATTGTTGAATGTTCTAGGTTTGTAATGACTTAAGTTCTGAGCAATCATTATTTATCTAGTCTTAAAGATTGGAAGTAATTTTTCTCAGACTGGTCTTTGGTTGTCTAAACTGTTTATTCTGGTTGCATAGTGGTCTTTTATGGCTTTAGTGCATTTGAAACTTAACCTCTTGCTAGCCAATGCTTGTGATTGGTTCCATAAATCTTTCATGAGTTAAAACTTTGATTTTGGCTAACTTCTCAATATTTTAGTGTGCTTGAGAAAGTTCTCTTTTTTTTAAGTTGACTAAACTATTGTGAGGTTGCCTGAAACAAAGTTGAAATTAGTGAAAGGGTTATGGGACCAACAGGAAGCTCTGGCCAGTGTGAGGTTAAGTTTCAAATGCACAGAGTTTTTGGTCGAAAAATACAAGGCAAAAGTGAACCTGTTAAATATGACTTAGACAAATTTCAAATGGCCCAAATGTTTGGAGGCCACCCCCTAGACTTTATCACTGAAAATCCCAGAATTTTTCAAAGTCCATCCTGAGACTGGACGACAAAATTCTGGGGGTTTAAGACTAGTCTGGGACTTGGAAAATTTCTCCCAAGTCCAAATGACTGAAATTTTTCAAACTCCAGTGGAACTTAGAAAAAATTCAGCGGTGTAAACTTGGGAACATTTCACACTACTGAAATTTTTCTAAGTTCCACTGGACTTTGAAAAATTTCAGTCCTTGCCACTTTGCAAAATTTTGCTGAACATATCTGAACTGTGGACTTTTAAAATGTTCCAAAGTCCAAACCAATGTTATTTTTTCAGAGTCTAGTCTATGACTGGACTTCGAAAAAATTTGGTGGTTTGGACTTTGGAAAATTTTGCATGTCCACAGTTCTAATATGTTCACAGATCTGACTGGCAAATTTTTGCAAAGTGACAAACCTAACTGAATTCTAAATCCCATTCATTGTTTTGACAAGTAATTTTTTTTTTTTTTTTTTTTTTTGCTGAATGGTAATACTTTAATTATTATTATTATTTTTTTTTTTTAATATAACAAAATAATCTTACTTTACTGAATGGGATTTAGATATTCAGAGTCCAGCCTTTGGTAAGAACCTAAGGTGAACTGTATCCTATTACATGTATTATAATAAAACAAAGATATTATGGCATTCAAAACTTTTACTGTATTTCCAAATATTACATGACTGTTGTTTGTTACTGAATTACTTAAGTCTTCAAGCACCTTTCAATAGACCTTACTTATATTTCACTTAATGTACTTATAGTAACTACTCCACTAGTTCCAGCACTTACAAACATAAGGCTTTGGGATTATCAAAAACTAAAGTCTATGCTGTTTTAAATAGATAACATTTGATCACTTTAAATACTTTAGTAATATCACAACAATTATAGATTTTTAAAGTATCAGTGACTATTCTTTCAATTGATTACTATACAACTCTATCATAACTTTATAAACTAGCATTGACTAAAGTCATTGGACATGACATTAAAATTTAAAACTTCCAAAGACTAGTATATAAGGGCAAAATAACTAAGGAAACTGAAGTTACTAAAAGGTTGTACTGTAATTTTTTTGGGTACTGGATATTTTTTACGTGATTGTTTTATGAATGATTATTATAATGAACAACTATTATAAACCTTAAAACTTTTATTTGTCTAATAAAATTGACTTGGTATACTTATGTTTCTCAATAAACCTTTTAACATTTGGATTTGCCAAATTATAATTTAAAACTTTCAAAATAAACAAACTAAAATTTGGACTACACAAGCTACTCAAAGGAACTAACTAAATAAAATTCCAAACTTCATGGATACAATGGACAACTGGTTCGAGTGACGGCTTGATGCATATCAATAATCGTGGACTTAACAAGAATATAAATGTCTTGAGTGGCTTAGAGACTGGCATCGGAGTAAATGTACCAAAAATAGTCTCATTTTAAACTGAGTAAAGATTAATAACTTAAATAATATAAACTAAATAAAAGGGAGTGTGCCTGATCATATTCTGATAGTTAATTATACAAATCTAAAATAAGGATTAATTATTGGTACTGAGAAATAACCTAGTAAGGACCTAAGTAAATATGCCATACCTATATTGCTAAGCAATCTTTCATCAATAAATTAAAATGGCAAACTGGGACAAAGTCAAAATAACTAGTCAAAATTGCTATGTGGAAACAAATTATATAGCCTATAAGTCATCAGACATATTACCATAATCAAAACTAATTATAATTTAAAACTTGCACAATAAACAAACAAACTATAAAGAAACTAACTTATCAACATTGTGGAAACTGCTTGAGCAACAAAATTAAAGGGAAATCAAGCATCAACCGGTATCTAATGACTATGTTCAAGACAACTAAAGTAAAATTATAATAGGCTCTCATTGTTACAAAAATTAATATAATCAACTGATTTCACCATTGGATTCAGCGCGTCGTGAGGATTCCAAAGGTATCCCCACATGTCCTAATCTATTTTTTCCAAAAGTTGTTCTATTTTAATTTGTGACCATATCGTTGGAATCTTCTCGAAGCGGAGACTTCCCAAAAATTAATTCAGGTGATTCAGACCCACAAAGCACAAAAAACATTTTTGGAAATTCTTAAAACGGCTCAAGGCCACAAAAATGGATGGAATTAAAATCGGTTGACGCCTAAAAATAGGTCAAAATTAAAAACAAATTATACCGTTGAATCCGCAACGGCGAGACGAATCCAAATATGTAATAATATTGACAAGTCAAAATTCGACCAAAATCACCGATTTGCCTGGTCTTAAACCCAAGGTGTTTTGATTTTTTTTTCTCGATTCTGGGCGAATGGCTGGGCGATTTTGGTCGAAATTTGACTTTTCAATATTATTACATATTTGGATTCGTCTCGCCGTTGCGGATTCAACGGTATAATTTGTTTTTAATGTTGACCTATTTTTAGGCCCCCTAGGCCTATTTTAAAGTTTAAAAACTCCATAGACGAGTTATTTATGAACGGATTTTGTTTAAATTTATACCATAAGTACACTTTGGCAAGCTGAATCGAATGGCGCAAACATAATTAAAATCGGACCATTAGTTTAGGATTTCGATTTTGACTGGGCCTTCCTGGAGGGCCCAGGGGACCGTTTTTTGGACTTTAAAAGTCCTCTGTAGCCCAAACTATAAGTCCTAGAGAATTCTACTTGGTGCCATTCGATATTTCTCGCCGAGCTGCTTCTAGACATGGTCTTAGATTTCATTTTCGCCCAGAATCGAGACAAAAAATCTCAAAAAACCTTGGGTTTAAGCCCAGGCAAATCGGTGATTTTGGTCGAATTTTGACTTGTCAATATTATTACATATTTGGATTCGTCTCGCCGTTGCGGATTCAACGGTATATATATATTTTTTAATTTTGACCTATTTATAGGCCCCCTAGGCCTATTTTAAAGTTTAAAAACTCCATAGACGAGTTATTTATGAACGGATTTTGTTTAAATTTATACCATAAGTACACTTTGGCAAGCTGAATCGAATGGCGCAAACAGAATTAAAATCGGCCCATTAGTTTAGGATTTCGATTTTGACTGGGCCTTCCTGGAGGGCCCAGGGGACCGTTTTTTGGACTTTAAAAGTCCTCTGTAGCCCAAACTATAAGTCCTAGGGAATTCTACTTGGTGCCATTCGATTTTTCTCGCCGAGCTGCTTCTAGACATGGTCTTAGATTTCATTTTCGCCCCGCCATTCGCCCAGAATCGAGACAAAAAATCTCAAAAAACCTTGGGTTTAAAGGCAAATCGGTGATTTTGGTCGAATTTTGACTTGTCAATATTATTACATATTTGGATTCGTCTCGCCGTTGCGGATTCAACGGTATATTTTTTTTTTTAATTTTGACCTATTTTTAGGCCCCCTAGGCCTATTTTAAAGTTTAAAAACTCCATAGACGAGTTATTTATGAACGGATTTTGTTTAAATTTATACCATAAGTACACTTTGGCAAGCTGAATCGAATGGCGCAAACAGAATTAAAATCGGCCCATTAGTTTAGGATTTCGATTTTGACTGGGCCTTCCTGGAGGGCCCAGGGGACCGTTTTTTGGACTTTAAAAGTCCTCTGTAGCCCAAACTATAAGTCCTAGGGAATTCTACTTGGTGCCATTCGATTTTTCTCGCCGAGCTGCTTCTAGACATGGTCTTAGATTTCATTTTCGCCCAGCCATTCGCCCAGAATCGAGACAAAAAATCTCAAAAAACCCAGGCAAATCGGTGATTTTGGTCGAATTTTGACTTGTCAATATTATTACATATTTGGATTCGTCTCGCCGTTGCGGATTCAACGGTATATATATTTTTTAATTTTGACCTATTTATAGGCCCCCTAGGCCTATTTTAAAGTTTAAAAACTCCATAGACGAGTTATTTATGAACGGATTTTGTTTAAATTTATACCATAAGTACACTTTGGCAAGCTGAATCGAATGGCGCAAACAACATTAAAATCGGCCCATTAGTTTAGGATTTCGATTTTGACTGGGCCTTCCTGGAGGGCCCAGGGGACCGTTTTTTGGACTTTAAAAGTCCTCTGTAGCCCAAACTATAAGTCCTAGGGAATTCTACTTGGTGCCATTCGATTTTTCTCGCCGAGCTGCTTCTAGACATGGTCTTAGATTTCATTTTCGCCCAGCCATTCGCCCAGAATCGAGACAAAAAATCTCAAAAAACATAAGCCCAGGCAAATCGGTGATTTTGGTCGAATTTTGACTTGTCAATATTATTACATATTTGGATTCGTCTCGCCGTTGCGGATTCAACGGTATATATATTTTTTAATTTTGACCTATTTATAGGCCCCCGAGGCCTATTTTAAAGTTTAAAAACTCCATAGACGAGTTATTTATGAACGGATTTTGTTTAAATTTATACCATAAGTATACTTTGGCAAGCTGAATCGAATGGCGCAAACAGAATTAAAATCGGCCCATTAGTTTAGGATTTCGATTTTGACTGGGCCTTCCTGGAGGGCCCAGGGGACCGTTTTTTGGACTTTAAAAGTCCTCTGTAGCCCAAACTATAAGTCCTAGGGAATTCTACTTGGTGCCATTCGATTTTTTTCGCCAAGCTGCTTCTAGACATGGTCTTAGATTTCATTTTTGCCCAACCATTCGCCCAGAATCGAGACAAAAAATCTCAAAAAACCTTGGGTTTAAGCCCAGGCAAATCGGTGATTTTGGTCGAATTTTGACTTGTCAATATTATTACATATTTGGATTCGTCTCGCCGTTGCGGATTCAACGGTATATATATTTTTTTAATTTTGACCTATTTATAGGCCCCCTAGGCCTATTTTAAAGTTTAAAAACTCCATAGACGAGTTATTTATGAACGGATTTTGTTTAAATTTATACCATAAGTACACTTTGGCAAGCTGAATCGAATGGCGCAAACAGAATTAAAATCGGCCCATTAGTTTAGGATTTCGATTTTGACTGGGCCTTCCTGGAGGGCCCAGGGGACCGTTTTTTGGACTTTAAAAGTCCTCTGTAGCCCAAACTATAAGTCCTAGGGAATTCTACTTGGTGCCATTCGATTTTTTTCGCCGAGCTGCTTCTAGACATGGTCTTAGATTTCATTTTCGCCCCGCCATTCGCCCAGAATCGAGACAAAAAATCTCAAAAAACCTTGGGTTTAAAGGCAAATCGGTGATTTTGGTCGAATTTTGACTTGTCAATATTATTACATATTTGGATTCGTCTCGCCGTTGCGGATTCAACGGTATAATTTTTTTTTAATTTTGACCTATTTTTAGGCCCCCTAGGCCTATTTTAAAGTTTAAAAACTCCATAGACGAGTTATTTATGAACGGATTTTGTTTAAATTTATACCATAAGTACACTTTGGCAAGCTGAATCGAATGGCGCAAACAGAATTAAAATCGGCCCATTAGTTTAGGATTTCGATTTTGACTGGGCCTTCCTGGAGGGCCCAGGGGACCGTTTTTTGGACTTTAAAAGTCCTCTGTAGCCCAAACTATAAGTCCTAGGGAATTCTACTTGGTGCCATTCGATTTTTCTCGCCGAGCTGCTTCTAGACATGGTCTTAGATTTCATTTTCGCCCCGCCATTCGCCCAGAATCGAGACAAAAAATCTCAAAAAACATAAGCCCAGGCAAATCGGTGATTTTGGTCGAATTTTGACTTGTCAATATTATTACATATTTGGATTCGTCTCGCCGTTGCGGATTCAACGGTATATATATTTTTTAATTTTGACCTATTTATAGGCCCCCGAGGCCTATTTTAAAGTTTAAAAACTCCATAGACGAGTTATTTATGAACGGATTTTGTTTAAATTTATACCATAAGTATACTTTGGCAAGCTGAATCGAATGGCGCAAACAGAATTAAAATCGGCCCATTAGTTTAGGATTTCGATTTTGACTGGGCCTTCCTGGAGGGCCCAGGGGACCGTTGTTTGGACTTTAAAAGTCCTCTGTAGCCCAAACTATAAGTCCTAGGGAATTCTACTTGGTGCCATTCGATTTTTCTCGCCGAGCTGCTTCTAGACATGGTCTTAGATTTCATTTTCGCCCCGCCATTCGCCCAGAATCGAGACAAAAAATCTCAAAAAACCTTGGGTTTAAAGGCAAATCGGTGATTTTGGTCGAATTTTGACTTGTCAATATTATTACATATTTGGATTCGTCTCGCCGTTGCGGATTCAACGGTATAATTTTTTTTAAATTTTGACCTATTTTTAGGCCCCCTAGGCCTATTTTAAAGTTTAAAAACTCCATAGACGAGTTATTTATGAACGGATTTTGTTTAAATTTATACCATAAGTACACTTTGGCAAGCTGAATCGAATGGCGCAAACAGAATTAAAATCGGCCCATTAGTTTAGGATTTCGATTTTGACTGGGCCTTCCTGGAGGGCCCAGGGGACCGTTTTTTGGACTTTAAAAGTCCTCTGTAGCCCAAACTATAAGTCCTAGGGAATTCTACTTGGTGCCATTCGATTTTTCTCGCCGAGCTGCTTCTAGACATGGTCTTAGATTTCATTTTCGCCCAGCCATTCGCCCAGAATCGAGACAAAAAATCTCAAAAAACATAAGCCCAGGCAAATCGGTGATTTTGGTCGAATTTTGACTTGTCAATATTATTACATATTTGGATTCGTCTCGCCGTTGCGGATTCAACGGTATATATATTTTTTAATGTTGACCTATTTATAGGCCCCCTAGGCCTATTTTAAAGTTTAAAAACTCCATAGACGAGTTATTTATGAACGGATTTTGTTTAAATTTATACCATAAGTACACTTTGGCAAGCTGAATCGAATGGCGCAAACAGAATTAAAATCGGCCCATTAGTTTAGGATTTCGATTTTGACTGGGCCTTCCTGGAGGGCCCAGGGGACCGTTTTTTGGACTTTAAAAGTCCTCTGTAGCCCAAACTATAAGTCCTAGGGAATTCTACTTGGTGCCATTCGATTTTTCTCGCCGAGCTGCTTCTAGACATGGTCTTAGATTTCATTTTCGCCCAGCCATTCGCCCAGAATCGAGACAAAAAATCTCAAAAAACCTTGGGTTTAAGCCCAGGCAAATCGGTGATTTTGGTCGAATTTTGACTTGTCAATATTATTACATATTTGGATTCGTCTCGCCGTTGCGGATTCAACGGTATAATTTGTTTTAAATGTTGACCTATTTTTAGGCCCCCTAGGCCTATTTTAAAGTTTAAAAACTCCATAGACGAGTTATTTATGAACGGATTTTGTTTAAATTTATACCATAAGTACACTTTGGCAAGCTGAATCGAATGGCGCAAACAGAATTAAAATCGGCCCATTAGTTTAGGATTTCGATTTTGACTGGGCCTTCCTGGAGGGCCCAGGGGACCGTTTTTTGGACTTTTAAAAGTCCTCTGTAGCCCAAACTATAAGTCCTAGGGAATTCTACTTGGTGCCATTCGATTTTTCTCGCCGAGCTGCTTCTAGACATGGTCTTAGATTTCATTTTCGCCCAGCCATTCGCCCAGAATTGAGACAAAAAATCTCAAAAAACCCAGGCAAATCGGTGATTTTGGTCGAATTTTGACTTGTCAATATTATTACATATTTGGATTCGTCTCGCCGTTGCGGATTCAACGGTATATATATTTTTTAATTTTGACCTATTTATAGGCCCCCTAGGCCTATTTTAAAGTTTAAAAACTCCATAGACGAGTTATTTATGAACGGATTTTGTTTAAATTTATACCATAAGTACACTTTGGCAAGCTGAATCGAATGGCGCAAACAGAATTAAAATCGGCCCATTAGTTTAGGATTTCGATTTTGACTGGGCCTTCCTGGAGGGCCCAGGGGACCGTTTTTTGGACTTTAAAAGTCCTCTGTAGCCCAAACTATAAGTCCTAGGGAATTCTACTTGGTGCCATTCGATTTTTCTCGCCGAGCTGCTTCTAGACATGGTCTTAGATTTCATTTTCGCCCAGCCATTCGCCCAGAATCGAGACAAAAAATCTCAAAAAACATAAGCCCAGGCAAATCGGTGATTTTGGTCGAATTTTGACTTGTCAATATTATTACATATTTGGATTCGTCTCGCCGTTGCGGATTCAACGGTATATATATTTTTTAATTTTGACCTATTTATAGGCCCCCGAGGCCTATTTTAAAGTTTAAAAACTCCATAGACGAGTTATTTATGAACGGATTTTGTTTAAATTTATACCATAAGTATACTTTGGCAAGCTGAATCGAATGGAGCAAACAGAATTAAAATCGGCCCATTAGTTTAGGATTTCGATTTTGACTGGGCCTTCCTGGAGGGCCCAGGGGACCGTTTTTTGGACTTTAAAAGTCCTCTGTAGCCCAAACTATAAGTCCTAGGGAATTCTACTTGGTGCCATTCGATTTTTTTTCGCCAAGCTGCTTCTAGACATGGTCTTAGATTTCATTTTTGCCCAACCATTCGCCCAGAATCGAGACAAAAAATCTCAAAAAACCTTGGGTTTAAGCCCAGGCAAATCGGTGATTTTGGTCGAATTTTGACTTGTCAATATTATTACATATTTGGATTCGTCTCGCCGTTGCGGATTCAACGGTATATATATATATTTTAATTTTGACCTATTTATAGGCCCCCTAGGCCTATTTTAAAGTTTAAAAAACTCCATAGACGAGTTATTTATGAACGGATTTTGTTTAAATTTATACCATAAGTACACTTTGGCAAGCTGAATCGAATGGCGCAAACAGAATTAAAATCGGCCCATTAGTTTAGGATTTCGATTTTGACTGGGCCTTCCTGGAGGGCCCAGGGGACCGTTTTTTTGGACTTTAAAAGTCCTCTGTAGCCCAAACTATAAGTCCTAGGGAATTCTACTTGGTGCCATTCGATTTTTCTCGCCGAGCTGCTTCTAGACATGGTCTTAGATTTCATTTTCGCCCAGCCATTCGCCCAGAATCGAGACAAAAAAATCTCAAAAAACCTTGGGTTTAAGCCCAGGCAAATCGGTGATTTTGGTCGAATTTTGACTTGTCAATATTATTACATATTTGAATTCGTCTCGCCGTTGCGGATTCAACGGTATCATTTTTTTTAAATTTTGACCTATTTTTAGGCCCCCTAGGCCTATTTTAAAGTTTAAAAACTCCATAGACGAGTTATTTATGAACGGATTTTGTTTAAATTTATACCATAAGTACACTTTGGCAAGCTGAATCGAATGGCGCAAACAGAATTAAAATCGGCCCATTAGTTTAGGATTTCGATTTTGACTGGGCTTTCCTGGAGGGCCCAGGGGACCGTTTTTTGGACTTTAAAAGTCCTCTGTAGCCCAAACTATAAGTCCTAGGGAATTCTACTTGGTGCCATTCGATTTTTCTCGCCGAGCTGCTTCTAGACATGGTCTTAGATTTCATTTTCGCCCAGCCATTCGCCCAGAATCGAGACAAAAAAATCTCAAAAAACCTTGGGTTTAAGCCCAGGCAAATCGGTGATTTTGGTCGAATTTTGACTTGTCAATATTATTACATATTTGGATTCGTCTCGCCGTTGCGGATTCAACGGTATAATTTGTTTTAAATGTTGACCTATTTTTAGGCCCCCTAGGCCTATTTTAAAGTTTAAAAACTCCATAGACGAGTTATTTATGAACGGATTTTGTTTAAATTTATACCATAAGTACACTTTGGCAAGCTGAATCGAATGGCGCAAACAGAATTAAAATCGGCCCATTAGTTTAGGATTTCGATTTTGACGGAGGGCCCAGGGGACCGTTTTTTGGACTTTAAAAGTCCTCTGTAGCCCAAACTATAAGTCCTAGGGAATTCTACTTGGTGCCATTCGATTTTTCTCGCCGAGCTGCTTCTAGACATGGTCTTAGATTTCATTTTCGCCCAGCCATTCGCCCAGAATCGAGACAAAAAATCTCAAAAAAACCAGGCAAATCGGTGATTTTGGTCGAATTTTGACTTGTCAATATTATTACATATTTGGATTCGTCTCGCCGTTGCGGATTCAACGGTATATATATTTTTTAATTTTGACCTATTTATAGGCCCCCTAGGCCTATTTTAAAGTTTAAAAACTCCATAGACGAGTTATTTATGAACGGATTTTGTTTAAATTTATACCATAAGTACACTTTGGCAAGCTGAATCGAATGGCGCAAACAGAATTAAAATCGGCCCATTAGTTTAGGATTTCGATTTTGACTGGGCCTTCCTGGAGGGCCCAGGGGACCGTTTTTTGGACTTTAAAAGTCCTCTGTAGCCCAAACTATAAGTCCTAGGGAATTCTACTTGGTGCCATTCGATTTTTCTCGCCGAGCTGCTTCTAGACATGGTCTTAGATTTCATTTTCGCCCAGCCATTCGCCCAGAATCGAGACAAAAAATCTCAAAAAACATAAGCCCAGGCAAATCGGTGATTTTGGTCGAATTTTGACTTGTCAATATTATTACATATTTGGATTCGTCTCGCCGTGTCGGATTCAACGGTATAATTTGTTTTAAATTTTGACCCATTTTTAGGCCCCCTAGGCCTATTTTAAAGTTTAAAAACTCCATAGACGAGTTATTTATGAACGGATTTTGTTTAAATTTATACCATAAGTACACTTTGGCAAGCTGAATCGAATGGCGCAAACAGAATTAAAATCGGCCCATTAGTTTAGGATTTCGATTTTGACTGGGCCTTCCTGGAGGGCCCAGGGGACCGTTTTTTGGACTTTAAAAGTCCTCTGTAGCCCAAACTATAAGTCCTAGGGAATTCTACTTGGTGCCATTCGATTTTTCTCGCCGAGCTGCTTCTAGACATGGTCTTAGATTTCATTTTCGCCCAGCCATTCGCCCAGAATCGAGACAAAAAATCTAAAAAAACCTTGGGTTTAAGCCCAGGCAAATCGGTGATTTTGGTCGAATTTTGACTTGTCAATATTATTACATATTTGAATTCGTCTCGCCGTTGCGGATTCAACGGTATCATTTTTTTTAAATTTTGACCTATTTTTAGGCCCCCTAGGCCTATTTTAAAGTTTAAAAACTCCATAGACGAGTTATTTATGAACGGATTTTGTTTAAATTTATACCATAAGTACACTTTGGCAAGCTGAATCGAATGGCGCAAACAGAATTAAAATCGGCCCATTAGTTTAGGATTTCGATTTTGACTGGGCTTTCCTGGAGGGCCCAGGGGACCGTTTTTTGGACTTTAAAAGTCCTCTGTAGCCCAAACTATAAGTCCTAGGGAATTCTACTTGGTGCCATTCGATTTTTCTCGCCGAGCTGCTTCTAGACATGGTCTTAGATTTCATTTTCGCCCAGCCATTCGCCCAGAATCGAGACAAAAAATCTCAAAAAACCTTGGGTTTAAGCCCAGGCAAATCGGTGATTTTGGTCGAATTTTGACTTGTCAATATTATTACATATTTGGATTCGTCTCGCCGTTGCGGATTCAACGGTATATATATTTTTTAATGTTGACCTATTTATAGGCCCCCTAGGCCTATTTTAAAGTTTAAAAACTCCATAGACGAGTTATTTATGAACGGATTTTGTTTAAATTTATACCATAAGTACACTTTGGCAAGCTGAATCGAATGGCGCAAACAGAATTAAAATCGGCCCATTAGTTTAGGATTTCGATTTTGACTGGGCCTTCCTGGAGGGCCCAGGGGACCGTTTTTTGGACTTTAAAAGTCCTCTGTAGCCCAAACTATAAGTCCTAGGGAATTCTACTTGGTGCCATTCGATTTTTCTCGCCGAGCTGCTTCTAGACATGGTCTTAGATTTCATTTTCGCCCAGCCATTCGCCCAGAATCGAGACAAAAAATCTCAAAAAAACCAGGCAAATCGGTGATTTTGGTCGAATTTTGACTTGTCAATATTATTACATATTTGGATTCGTCTCGCCGTTGCGGATTCAACGGTATATATATTTTTTAATTTTGACCTATTTATAGGCCCCCTAGGCCTATTTTAAAGTTTAAAAACTCCATAGACGAGTTATTTATGAACGGATTTTGTTTAAATTTATACCATAAGTACACTTTGGCAAGCTGAATCGAATGGCGCAAACAGAATTAAAATCGGCCCATTAGTTTAGGATTTCGATTTTGACTGGGCCTTCCTGGAGGGCCCAGGGGACCGTTTTTTGGACTTTAAAAGTCCTCTGTAGCCCAAACTATAAGTCCTAGGGAATTCTACTTGGTGCCATTCGATTTTTCTCGCCGAGCTGCTTCTAGACATGGTCTTAGATTTCATTTTCGCCCAGCCATTCGCCCAGAATCGAGACAAAAAATCTCAAAAAACATAAGCCCAGGCAAATCGGTGATTTTGGTCGAATTTTGACTTGTCAATATTATTACATATTTGGATTCGTCTCGCCGTGTCGGATTCAACGGTATAATTTGTTTTAAATTTTGACCCATTTTTAGGCCCCCTAGGCCTATTTTAAAGTTTAAAAACTCCATAGACGAGTTATTTATGAACGGATTTTGTTTAAATTTATACCATAAGTACACTTTGGCAAGCTGAATCGAATGGCGCAAACAGAATTAAAATCGGCCCATTAGTTTAGGATTTCGATTTTGACTGGGCCTTCCTGGAGGGCCCAGGGGACCGTTTTTTGGACTTTAAAAGTCCTCTGTAGCCCAAACTATAAGTCCTAGGGAATTCTACTTGGTGCCATTCGATTTTTCTCGCCGAGCTGCTTCTAGACATGGTCTTAGATTTCATTTTCGCCCAGCCATTCGCCCAGAATCGAGACAAAAAATCTAAAAAAAACCTTGGGTTTAAGCCCAGGCAAATCGGTGATTTTGGTCGAATTTTGACTTGTCAATATTATTACATATTTGGATTCGTCTCGCCGTTGCGGATTCAACGGTATATATATTTTTTAATGTTGACCTATTTATAGGCCCCCTAGGCCTATTTTAAAGTTTAAAAACTCCATAGACGAGTTATTTATGAACGGATTTTGTTTAAATTTATACCATAAGTACACTTTGGCAAGCTGAATCGAATGGCGCAAACAGAATTAAAATCGGCCCATTAGTTTAGGATTTCGATTTTGACTGGGCCTTCCTGGAGGGCCCAGGGGACCGTTTTTTGGACTTTAAAAGTCCTCTGTAGCCCAAACTATAAGTCCTAGGGAATTCTACTTGGTGCCATTCGATTTTTCTCGCCGAGCTGCTTCTAGACATGGTCTTAGATTTCATTTTCGCCCAGCCATTCGCCCAGAATCGAGACAAAAAATCTCAAAAAACCTTGGGTAAAAAAAGCCCATGCAAATCGGGGATTTTGGTCGAATTTTGACTTGTCAATATTATTACATATTTGGATTCGTCTCGCCGTTGCGGATTCAACGGTATATATATTTTTTAATTTTGACCTATTTATAGGCCCCCTAGGCCTATTTTAAAGTTTAAAAACTCCATAGACGAGTTATTTATGAACGGATTTTGTTTAAATTTATACCATAAGTACACTTTGGCAAGCTGAATCGAATGGCGCAAACAGAATTAAAATCGGCCCATTAGTTTAGGATTTCGATTTTGACTGGGCCTTCCTGGAGGGCCCAGGGGACCGTTTTTTGGACTTTAAAAGTCCTCTGTAGCCCAAACTATAAGTCCTAGGGAATTCTACTTGGTGCCATTCGATTTTTCTCGCCGAGCTGCTTCTAGACATGGTCTTAGATTTCATTTTCGCCCAGCCATTCGCCCAGAATCGAGACAAAAAATCTCAAAAAACCTTGGGTTTAAGCCCAGGCAAATCGGTGATTTTGGTCGAATTTTGACTTGTCAATATTATTACATATTTGGATTCGTCTCGCCGTTGCGGATTCAACGGTATAATTTTTTTTAAATTTTGACCTATTTTTAGGCCCCCTAGGCCTATTTTAAAGTTTAAACACTCCATAGACGAGTTATTTATGAACGGATTTTGTTTAAATTTATACCATAAGTACACTTTGGCAAGCTGAATCGAATGGCGCAAACATAATTAAAATTGGCCCATTAGTTTAGGATTTCGATTTTGACTGGGCCTTCCTGGAGGGCCCAGGGGACCGTTTTTTGGACTTTAAAAGTCCTCTGTAGCCCAAACTGTAATTCCTAGGGAATTCTACTTGGTGCCATTCGATTTTTCTCGCCGAGCTGCTTCTAGACATGGTCTTAGATTTCATTTTCGCCCAACCATTCGCCCAGAATCGAGACAAAAAATCTCAAAAAACCTTGGGTTTAAGCCCAGGCAAATCGGTGATTTTGGTCGAATTTTGACTTGTCAATATTATTACATATTTGGATTCGTCTCGCCGTTGCGGATTCAACGGTATAATTTGTTTTAAATGTTGACCTATTTTTAGGCCCCCTAGGCCTATTTTAAAGTTTAAAAACTCCATAGACGAGTTATTTATGAACGGATTTTGTTTAAATTTATACCATAAGTACACTTTGGCAAGCTGAATCGAATGGCGCAAACAGAATTAAAATCGGCCCATTAGTTTAGGATTTCGATTTTGACTGGGCCTTCCTGGAGGGCCCAGGGGACCGTTTTTTGGACTTTAAAAGTCCTCTGTAGCCCAAACTATAAGTCCTAGGGAATTCTACTTGGTGCCATTCGATTTTTCTCGCCGAGCTGCTTCTAGACATGGTCTTAGATTTCATTTTCGCCCAGCCATTCGCCCAGAATCGAGACAAAAAATCTCAAAAAAACCAGGCAAATCGGTGATTTTGGTCGAATTTTGACTTGTCAATATTATTACATATTTGGATTCGTCTCGCCGTTGCGGATTCAACGGTATATATATTTTTTAATTTTGACCTATTTATAGGCCCCCTAGGCCTATTTTAAAGTTTAAAAACTCCATAGACGAGTTATTTATGAACGGATTTTGTTTAAATTTATACCATAAGTACACTTTGGCAAGCTGAATCGAATGGCGCAAACAGAATTAAAATCGGCCCATTAGTTTAGGATTTCGATTTTGACTGGGCCTTCCTGGAGGGCCCAGGGGACCGTTTTTTGGACTTTAAAAGTCCTCTGTAGCCCAAACTATAAGTCCTAGGGAATTCTACTTGGTGCCATTCGATTTTTCTCGCCGAGCTGCTTCTAGACATGGTCTTAGATTTCATTTTCGCCCAGCCATTCGCCCAGAATCGAGACAAAAAATCTCAAAAAACATAAGCCCAGGCAAATCGGTGATTTTGGTCGAATTTTGACTTGTCAATATTATTACATATTTGGATTCGTCTCGCCGTGTCGGATTCAACGGTATAATTTGTTTTAAATTTTGACCCATTTTTAGGCCCCCTAGGCCTATTTTAAAGTTTAAAAACTCCATAGACGAGTTATTTATGAACGGATTTTGTTTAAATTTATACCATAAGTACACTTTGGCAAGCTGAATCGAATGGCGCAAACAGAATTAAAATCGGCCCATTAGTTTAGGATTTCGATTTTGACTGGGCCTTCCTGGAGGGCCCAGGGGACCGTTTTTTGGACTTTAAAAGTCCTCTGTAGCCCAAACTATAAGTCCTAGGGAATTCTACTTGGTGCCATTCGATTTTTCTCGCCGAGCTGCTTCTAGACATGGTCTTAGATTTCATTTTCGCCCAGCCATTCGCCCAGAATCGAGACAAAAAATCTAAAAAACCTTGGGTTTAAGCCCAGGCAAATCGGTGATTTTGGTCGAATTTTGACTTGTCAATATTATTACATATTTGAATTCGTCTCGCCGTTGCGGATTCAACGGTATCATTTTTTTAAATTTTGACCTATTTTTAGGCCCCCTAGGCCTATTTTAAAGTTTAAAAACTCCATAGACGAGTTATTTATGAACGGATTTTGTTTAAATTTATACCATAAGTACACTTTGGCAAGCTGAATCGAATGGCGCAAACAGAATTAAAATCGGCCCATTAGTTTAGGATTTCGATTTTGACTGGGCTTTCCTGGAGGGCCCAGGGGACCGTTTTTTGGACTTTAAAAGTCCTCTGTAGCCCAAACTATAAGTCCTAGGGAATTCTACTTGGTGCCATTCGATTTTTCTCGCCGAGCTGCTTCTAGACATGGTCTTAGATTTCATTTTCGCCCAGCCATTCGCCCAGAATCGAGACAAAAAATCTCAAAAAACCTTGGGTTTAAGCCCAGGCAAATCGGTGATTTTGGTCGAATTTTGACTTGTCAATATTATTACATATTTGGATTCGTCTCGCCGTTGCGGATTCAACGGTATATATATTTTTTAATGTTGACCTATTTATAGGCCCCTAGGCCTATTTTAAAGTTTAAAAACTCCATAGACGAGTTATTTATGAACGGATTTTGTTTAAATTTATACCATAAGTACACTTTGGCAAGCTGAATCGAATGGCGCAAACAGAATTAAAATCGGCCCATTAGTTTAGGATTTCGATTTTGACTGGGCCTTCCTGGAGGGCCCAGGGGACCGTTTTTTGGACTTTAAAAGTCCTCTGTAGCCCAAACTATAAGTCCTAGGGAATTCTACTTGGTGCCATTCGATTTTTCTCGCCGAGCTGCTTCTAGACATGGTCTTAGATTTCATTTTCGCCCAGCCATTCGCCCAGAATCGAGACAAAAAATCTCAAAAAACCTTGGGTAAAAAAAGCCCATGCAAATCGGGGATTTTGGTCGAATTTTGACTTGTCAATATTATTACATATTTGGATTCGTCTCGCCGTTGCGGATTCAACGGTATATATATTTTTTAATTTTGACCTATTTATAGGCCCCCTAGGCCTATTTTAAAGTTTAAAAACTCCATAGACGAGTTATTTATGAACGGATTTTGTTTAAATTTATACCATAAGTACACTTTGGCAAGCTGAATCGAATGGCGCAAACAGAATTAAAATCGGCCCATTAGTTTAGGATTTCGATTTTGACTGGGCCTTCCTGGAGGGCCCAGGGGACCGTTTTTTGGACTTTAAAAGTCCTCTGTAGCCCAAACTATAAGTCCTAGGGAATTCTACTTGGTGCCATTCGATTTTTCTCGCCGAGCTGCTTCTAGACATGGTCTTAGATTTCATTTTCGCCCAACCATTCGCCCAGAATCGAGAAAATCTCAAAAAACCTTGGGTTTAAGCCCAGGCAAATCGGTGATTTTGGTCGAATTTTGACTTGTCAATATTATTACATATTTGGATTCGTCTCGCCGTTGCGGATTCAACGGTATAATTTTTTTTAAATTTTGACCTATTTTTAGGCCCCCTAGGCCTATTTTAAAGTTTAAAAACTCCATAGACGAGTTATTTATGAACGGATTTTGTTTAAATTTATACCATAAGTACACTTTGGCAAGCTGAATCGAATGGCGCAAACAGAATTAAAATCGGCCCATTAGTTTAGGATTTCGATTTTGACTGGGCCTTCCTGGAGGGCCCAGGGGACCGTTTTTTGGACTTTAAAAGTCCTCTGTAGCCCAAACTATAAGTCCTAGGGAATTCTACTTGGTGCCATTCGATTTTTCTCGCCGAGCTGCTTCTAGACATGGTCTTAGATTTCATTTTCGCCCAGCCATTCGCCCAGAATCGAGACAAAAAATCTCAAAAAACATAAGCCCAGGCAAATCGGTGATTTTGGTCGAATTTTGACTTGTCAATATTATTACATATTTGGATTCGTCTCGCCGTTGCGGATTCAACGGTATATATATTTTTAAATTTTGACCTATTTATAGGCCCCCTAGGCCTATTTTAAAGTTTAAAAACTCCATAGACGAGTTATTTATGAACGGATTTTGTTTAAATTTATACCATAAGTACACTTTGGCAAGCTGAATCGAATGGCGCAAACAGAATTAAAATCGGCCCATTAGTTTAGGATTTCGATTTTGACTGGGCCCAGGGGACCGTTTTTTGGACTTTAAAAGTCCTCTGTAGCCCAAACTGTAAGTCCTAGGGAATTCTACTTGGTGCCATTCGATTTTTCTCGCCGAGCTGCTTCTAGACATGGTCTTAGATTTCATTTTCGCCCAACCATTCGCCCAGAATCGAGACAAAAAATCTCAAAAAACCTTGGGTTTAAGCCCAGGCAAATCGGTGATTTTGGTCGAATTTTGACTTGTCAATATTATTACATATTTGAATTCGTCTCGCCGTTGCGGATTCAACGGTATCATTTTTTTTAAATTTTGACCTATTTTTAGGCCCCCTAGGCCTATTTTAAAGTTTAAAAACTCCATAGACGAGTTATTTATGAACGAATTTTGTTTAAATTTATACCATAAGTACACTTTGGCAAGCTGAATCGAATGGCGCAAACAGAATTAAAATCGGCCCATTAGTTTAGGATTTCGATTTTGACTGGGCCTTCCTGGAGGGCCCAGGGGACCGTTTTTTGGACTTTAAAAGTCCTCTGTAGCCCAAACTATAAGTCCTAGGGAATTCTACTTGGTGCCATTCGATTTTTCTCGCCGAGCTGCTTCTAGACATGGTCTTAGATTTCATTTTCGCTCAGCCATTCGCCCAGAATCGAGACAAAAAATCTCAAAAAACCTTGGGTTTTTGCCCAGGCAAATCGGTGATTTTGGTCGAATTTTGACTTGTCAATATTATTACATATTTGGATTCATCTCGCCGTTGCGGATTCAACGGTATAATTTTTTTTTAATTTTGACCTATTTTTAGGCCCCCTAGGCCTATTTTAAAGTTTAAAACTCCATAGACGAGTTATTTATGAACGGATTTTGTTTAAATTTATACCATAAGTACACTTTGGCACGCTGAATCGAATGGCGCAAACAGAATTAAAATCGGCCCATTAGTTTAGGATTTCGATTTTGACTGGGCCTTCCTGGAGGGCCCAGGGGACCGTTTTTTGGACTTTAAAAGTCCTCTGCAGCCCAAACTATAAGTCCTGGGGAATTCTACTTGGTGCCATTCGATTTTTCTCGCCGAGCTGCTTCTAGACATGGTCTTAGATTTCATTTTCGCCCAGCCATTCGCCCAGAATCGAGACAAAAAATCTCAAAAAACCTTGGGTTTAATTAAGCCCAGGCAAATCGGTGATTTTGGTCGAATTTTGACTTGTCAATATTATTACATATTTGAATTCGTCTCGCCGTTGCGGATTCAACGGTATAATTTTTTTTAAATTTTGACCTATTTTTAGGCCCCCTAGGCCTATTTTAAAGTTTAAAAACTCCATAGACGAGTTATTTATGAACGGATTTTGTTTAAATTTATACCATAAGTACACTTTGGCACGCTGAATCGAATGGCGCAAACAGAATTAAAATCGGCCCATTAGTTTAGGATTTCGATTTTGACTGGGCCTTCCTGGAGGGCCCAGGGGACCGTTTTTTTGACTTTAAAAGTCCTCTGTAGCCCAAACTATAAGTCCTAGGGAATTATACTTGGTGCCATTCGATTTTTCTCGCCGAGCTGCTTCTAGACATGGTCTTAGATTTCATTTTCGCCCAGCCATTCGCCCAGAATCGAGACAAAAAATCTCAAAAAACCTTGGGTTTGCCCAGGCAAATCGGTGATTTTGGTCGAATTTTGACTTGTCAATATTATTACATATTTGGATTCGTCTCGCCGGTGCGGATTCAACGGTATCATTTTTTTTAAATTTTGACCTATTTTTAGGCCCCCTAGGCCTATTTTAAAGTTTAAAAACTCCATAGACGAGTTATTTATGAACGGATTTTGTTTAAATTTATACCATAAGTACACTTTGGCAAGCTGAATCGAATGGCGCAAACAGAATTAAAATCGGCCCATTAGTTTAGGATTTCGATTTTGACTGGGCCTTCCTGGAGGGCCCAGGGGACCGTTTTTTGGACTTTAAAAGTCCTCTGTAGCCCAAACTATAAGTCCTAGGGAATTCTACTTGGTGCCATTCGATTTTTCTCGCCGAGCTGCTTCTAGACATGGTCTTAGATTTCATTTTCGCCCAGCCATTCGCCCAGAATCGAGACAAAAAATCTCAAAAAACCTTGGTTAAAAAGCCCAGGCAAATCGGTGATTTTGGTCGAATTTTGACTTGTCAATATTATTACATATTTGGATTCGTCTCGCCGTTGCGGATTCAACGGTATATATATTTTTTAATTTTGACCTATTTATAGGCCCCCTAGGCCTATTTTAAAGTTTACAAACTCCATAGACGAGTTATTTATGAACGGATTTTGTTTAAATTTATACCATAAGTACACTTTGGCAAGCTGAATCGAATGGCGCAAACAGAATTAAAATCGGCCCATTAGTTTAGGATTTCGATTTTGACTGGGCCTTCCTGGAGGGCCCAGGGGGACCGTTTTTTGGACTTTAAAAGTCCTCTGTAGCCCAAACTATAAGTCCTAGGGAATTCTACTTGGTGCCATTCGATTTTTCTCGCCGAGCTGCTTCTAGACATGGTCTTAGATTTCATTTTCGCCCAGCCATTCGCCCAGAATCGAGACAAAAAATCTCAAAAAACCTTGGGTTTAATTAAGCCCAGGCAAATCGGTGATTTTGGTCGAATTTTGACTTGTCAATATTATTACATATTTGGATTCGTCTCGCCGTTGCGGATTCAACGGTATATATATTTTTTAATTTTGACCTATTTATAGGCCCCCTAGGCCTATTTTAAAGTTTAAAAACTCCATAGACGAGTTATTTATGAACGGATTTTGTTTAAATTTATACCATAAGTACACTTTGGCAAGCTGAATCGAATGGCGCAAACAGAATTAAAATCGGCCCATTAGTTTAGGATTTCGATTTTGACTGGGCCTTCCTGGAGGGCCCAGGGGACCGTTTTTTGGACTTTAAAAGTCCTCTGTAGCCCAAACTATAAGTCCTAGGGAATTCTACTTGGTGCCATTCGATTTTTCTCGCCGAGCTGCTTCTAGACATGGTCTTAGATTTCATTTTCGCCCAGCCATTCGCCCAGAATCGAGACAAAAAATCTCAAAAAACCTTGGGTTTAATTAAGCCCAGGCAAATCGGTGATTTTGGTCGAATTTTGACTTGTCAATATTATTACATATTTGAATTCGTCTCGCCGTTGCGGATTCAACGGTATCATTTTTTTTAAATTTTGACCTATTTTTAGGCCCCCTAGGCCTATTTTAAAGTTTAAAAACTCCATAGACGAGTTATTTATGAACGGATTTTCTTTAAATTTATACCATAAGTACACTTTGGCACGCTGAATCGAATGGCGCAAACAGAATTAAAATCGGCCCATTAGTTTAGGATTTCGATTTTGACTGGGCCTTCCTGGAGGGCCCAGGGGACCGTTTTTTGGACTTTAAAAGTCCTCTGTAGCCCAAACTATAAGTCCTAGGGAATTCTACTTGGTGCCATTCGATTTTTCTCGCCGAGCTGCTTCTAGACATGGTCTTAGATTTCATTTTCGCCCAACCATTCGCCCAGAATCGAGACAAAAAATCTCAAAAAACCTTGGGTTTTTTGCCCATTTGCCGATTTGCCCAGGCAAATTGGTGATTTTGGTCGAATTTTGACTTGTCAATATTATTACATATTTGGATTCGTCTCGCCGTTGCGGATTCAACGGTATATATATTTTTTAATTTTGACCTATTTATAGGCCCCCTAGGCCTATTTTAAAGTTTAAAAACTCCATAGACGAGTTATTTATGAACGGATTTTGTTTAAATTTATACCATAAGTACACTTTGGCAAGCTGAATCGAATGGCGCAAACAGAATTAAAATCGGCCCATTAGTTTAGGATTTCGATTTTGACTGGGCCTTCCTGGAGGGCCCAGGGGACCGTTTTTTGGACTTTAAAAGTCCTCTGTAGCCCAAACTATAAGTCCTAGGGAATTCTACTTGGTGCCATTCGATTTTTCTCGCCGAGCTGCTTCTAGACATGGTCTTAGATTTCATTTTCGCTCAGCCATTCGCCCAGAATCGAGACAAAAAATCTCAAAAAACCTTGGGTTTTTGCCCAGGCAAATCGGTGATTTTGGTCGAATTTTGACTTGTCAATATTATTACATATTTGGATTCGTCTCGCCGTTGCGGATTCAACGGTATCATTTTTTTTTAATTTTGACCTATTTTTAGGCCCCCTAGGCCTATTTTAAAGTTTAAAACTCCATAGACGAGTTATTTATGAACGGATTTTGTTTAAATTTATACCATAAGTACACTTTGGCACGCTGAATCGAATGGCGCAAACAGAATTAAAATCGGCCCATTAGTTTAGGATTTCGATTTTGACTGGGCCTTCCTGGAGGGCCCAGGGGACCGTTTTTTGGACTTTAAAAGTCCTCTGTAGCCCAAACTATAAGTCCTAGGGAATTCTACTTGGTGCCATTCGATTTTTCTCGCCGAGCTGCTTCTAGACATGGTCTTAGATTTCATTTTCGCCCAGCCATTCGCCCAGAATCGAGACAAAAAATCTCAAAAAACCTTGGGTTTATGCCCAGGCAAATCGGTGATTTTGGTCGAATTTTGACTTGTCAATATTATTACATATTTGGATTCGTCTCGCCGTTGCGGATTCAACGGTATATATATTTTTTAATTTTGACCTATTTATAGGCCCCCCTAGGCCTATTTTAAAGTTTAAAAACTCCATAGACGAGTTATTTATGAACGGATTTTGTTTAAATTTATACCATAAGTACACTTTGGCAAGCTGAATCGAATGGCGCAAACAGAATTAAAATCGGCCCATTAGTTTAGGATTTCGATTTTGACTGGGCC
>JBAKBP010017818.1:0-48078 GCA_037953745.1 Lithodes maja | reverse complement strand
CTCCTATATGGGAAGCTGAATTTCTTTGTGTCCTTACGACATCTGCCCTTCCTCAGCTTAAACTCGTGCCCTCTTGTCCTTCCATTATCCCTCACGAATAGATCTTCCCTATCTACTCGTTCCAAACTTTTTACTCCCTTGAACATCGTTATTAAGTCGCCTCGTTCCCTTCTCTCTTTCAAGGTAGGCAGTTGTAGTGTCTTAAGTCTTTCCTCATATGTCAACTCCTTCAATCTTGGGATCATCTTCGTTGCTATCCTTTGGACTTTCTCTAATTTGTTTATATGTTTTTTCAAATGTGGTGACCATATCACTGCTGCATATTCTAATCTTGGTCTTATCATAGTCATTATCAATTTTCTTAACATTTCTTCATCCAAATAGTTAAATGCCACTCTCATATTGGTTATTATTCCATATGCTCCTCCAATGATCATGTTAATATGCTTCTCCGGGGATAGATCATCTTGTATTATCACTCCAAGGTCCTTCTCATGCCGTGTTTTGCCGATTATTTCAGTTCCTAATTTGTACACCCAGCTTGGCCTTATCTCACTTGTTCCCACTTCCAAAACATGACACTTTTCTGCATTGAAACTCATTTTCCAGGTTTGGCTCCATCTGTGCAACTCATCTAGGTCCTTTTGAAGATCCTGACAACTTTCTATACAGGTGACATTCTTCATGATCTTAGCGTCATCCGCAAACATATTCATATGACTATTCAAGTTTTCTGGCATGTCGTTTACATAAAGTAGGAACATTATCGGACCCAACACTGATCCCTGTGGTACTCCGCTCGTCACACTCCTCCACTGTGAATATTCGTCTCGTATCGTGGTCCTCATTTCTCTTCCTATTAAAAAGTTTTCCATCCATTTTAACATCCTACCATGTACACCTCCAACAACCTGCAATTTCCACAATAACCTTTTGTGAGGCACCCTGTCAAAGGCCTTTTCAGGTCCAGGTAAACACAGTCAACCCATCCCTCTCTCTCCTGTGTAACATCTACAACTCTGCTATAAAAGCTTAATAAATTAGATACACAAGATCTCCCTTCCCTGAATCCAAATTGTTTCTCGCTAAGCACCCCCTGTCCCTCAATGAAGTGTGTCCACTTTTTCCTTATAATTTTCTCACAAATTTTACAAACAATGCTGGTGAGGGACACCGGTCTGTAGTTAAGCGGATTTTCTCTGTCTCCTCCTTTGTAAATTGGTACTATGTTAGCTCTCTTCCATTCCACTGGCAGGTCTCCCTCATTCAGTGAAGATTTGATGATTTCATAGATTGGTTCCACTAACTCTTCCGCACATTCTTTGAGGATCCATCCAGCCACTCCATCTGGTCCCATTGATTTCCTCACGTCCAAATCCTGCATCAATTTCAGCACTTCACTTTTTGTCACTTTCATTTCAGGCATCTGTGGTGTTCTCATTTCTCTATTAGGTTCTATAAACTCCTCCTCTTTTACAAACACTGACTGAAGCTTTTCATTCATAACTTCACACAATTCTTTATCTTTCTCATAGCTGTTTGTTCCAACTCTTAGTCTGACAATACCTTCTTTTGTTTTTATTTTTCCATTTACAAATCTATAAAATAGTTTTGGCTCATTTTTGCACTTCTCTACAATATTCCTTTCATATTTATATTGTTCCTCGCGTCGTATCTTTACGTATTCATTTCTTTTCTCCTTGTACTTATTCCAGTTATTTTCACTATGTCTCTTCCGTGCTATATTCCAGGCTCGGTTTCTTCTATCCTGTGCCTTACTACATCTTATATTAAACCATTCTTTTTCCTTCTTTACCCCTGATTGGAACCTTGGGACATATTTATGTATCCCTTCTTCATATACTTTCAGGAAAAGTCTATATTTGTCTTGAACCATTTCCAGGCTTTCTAGTTCCTTCCAATTTATACTTTGGAAATAATGTTTCAATGATTTAAAATCAGTTTTAGCATAATTGTATCTATTTATTTTATGTCCTTCCTTTCTCTCCTCATTTTTCCCCAAATCCATCTCCATTTCTAATATCTTGTGATCACTTTTTCCCAAGGGACAACGATAATTTATCTTTCTACCATCATGTGGATCACTGGTGAAGACTAGGTCTAGCCTGGATGGTTCATCCATCCCTCTGATTCGTGTGTTTTCTCTAACATGTTGTGTTAACATGTTTTCTGTTACTAGATTCAATAATTTACTGCCCCAAGATTCATTATTATTTCCCGCATCTAACCCTTCCCAATTGACTTCCTTACAATTGAAATCACCTGTTAATAATAATTTATTTCTCCTATTAAAAAGTATTTTTAGTGCATCTAGAGATTCCGTGATTAGTTGATCATATTTATCCCGCTTCCATGCTCTAGTGTGTGAGTGTGTGTGTGTGTGTGTGTGTGTGTGTGTGTGTGTGTGTGTGTGTGTGTGTGTGTGTGTGTGTGTGTGTGTATATACTCAGGCACATACCCCATAGCTGGGGGTGGCCGACTCGAGACAGAGCCCAAACAGGGAAAACACAACACAACTTAGAAATCTATCTATCTATCTATATGCTCAGGCCCAATCTATCTATCTATCTATATGCTCAGGCCCAATCTATCTATCTATCTATATGCTCAGGCTCAATCTATCTATCTATCTATATGCTCAGGCTCAATCTATCTATCTATCTATATGCTCAGGCTCAATCTATCTATCTATCTATATGCTCAGGCTCAATCTATCTATCTATCTATATGCTCAGGCCCAATCTATCTATCTATCTATCTATATGCTCAGGCCCAATCTATCTATCTATCTATATGCTCAGGCCCTATCTATCTATATGCTCAGGCCCAATCTATCTATCTATCTATATGCTCAGGCCCTATCTATCTATATGCTCAGGCCCAATCTATCTATATATCTATATGCTCAGGCTCAATCTATCTATCTATCTATATGCTCAGGCTCAATCTATCTATCTATCTATATGCTCAGTCCCAATCTATCTATCTATCTATATGCTCAGGCCCTATCTATCTATATGCTCAGGCCCAATCTATCTATCTATCTATATGCTCAGGCTCAATCTATCTATCTATCTATATGCTCAGGCTCAATCTATCTATCTATCTATATGCTCAGGCCCAATCTATCTATCTATCTATATGCTCAGGCCCAATCTATCTATCTATCTATATGCTCAGGCCCAATCTATCTATCTATCTATATGCTCAGGCCCAATCTATCTATCTATCTATCTATATGCTCAGGCCCAATCTATCTATCTATCTATTGTGACGCACCCAGTGCGTGGCAACGCAACCTGATTGTACTCCTTGGTACTCCACTGTACCGCCCGTACCACTGTACCGTGCTGGCTACCGTCATCAGCTATGTATATTGAGTGTGACAACTTATAACTATGTTCTTTGTATCTCTGCAAAGGTCTCGTCATGTGCTAACCAGTGGTGGGTTTTGTTTTAAGCCATGTCGAGACCTTCCATTTAATATGTAGTATCAATAGAGAAGTTGATAGATAAGACAATGGGAATTCAGAGAGAGAGAGTGAGTTAGACTTCAGAGCGAGAGGGTAGCAACGCGCCACGCTGCCAGGGGGGTGGTTGCCAGACGTATGGACTGGTTGGCAGCCTTGCGCTTATAGCTGGGCGCGACAGGGTTGGTAGTCTATTGCCGCCTGCCTATGCTGCCTGGGCTGCCCATGTTGTCGTACAGCACATTGCCTGGAGGCTCGCTGTGTGTTCCATGATCAGGTTGCCTAGAACCTTTGAGATTCTAACATCCCTTGCCCTCTCTCCCAACTTCTCACGGTTGCACTCTTTCTCTCTGACGACATTACTCTCATTTCATTCTTCTCTCTATTTAAATGCATAACCTTCCCTTGAGGTCCTAAAGGAGTTTCAGCACTCACCTCTCGTATTACTCTTAGGACAAGCATATATTTACATGTATTAGATTTAAGGGGTTAATGTGAACAGCGATCTTCTTGATGAGGATAGTTGGTGAACGTTCTACATGTTCACGAGTTATATCCCCCGCTCATCATCCAATTTGTGACTAGACTGGTGCCATGTGTAAGAGCCCGACCATGCCCAGGAGTTGTCTGTAGAGGGGCGAGGACTTAGCCTTGATTTGCATACCGAGCCAGGAGCGAGTGTAGTACCAGAGACTACAGCTCGCTCGTAGTGCCGGTATAGTAGAGTAACGTAATTTATCTGTCCTTGTGTTCTCTACAGTCTTTTCCTGGGTTCTCGCTTTCGGTGCTGGGACTCGTTGTTCCTGTGACTTGGCCTGCTAGCTAGAACACATGGGGATGATGAGTGGGATATATCTTTATTTTACTATGCATTGCAGCTCTCTTTAAGTTTATGTATGTAACACTTTACAATACACATTACTCACACACAAGACAACACTATTAATACTTTCATGTATCAATTAACTGCACTGTCGTTTTGCTGCTGTGTCCGGAGTTCTGTTGCGTAGGGCGCATACGGACTCAGAGAGGAGACAGAGTGAGAGAAGCGAAGTAGCCTATGCGGTAGTAGGCTACCGGCGCAGTACTGTTGCCTGCAACCTTTTAGTTATTCCAAGTATAGATTCATTATTATAATAAGTGACTACTATTTATGTTCCTTCCATGTGTATTATTAGGTATCTACTGGATCATGAACATCTTGTATGCTACATGCTAGTGCATGTTAGTAGGGGACAGTTATTCTAGTGCACGCGCTTTCAAGTAGGCGTGTACATTTGTCATTTAGCATTTCACTGTCATACCTTTAGCCTGCTTCTATTCTACATTATTAGAGGCTTAATATTAACGTAGTTTCTTGAGTATTGCATTTCTTTAGTAATAACGTAACCTATAAATGTCTGAGGGAGTTTAGCCTCATAGCCTACCCCTGTTGTACACTTTCGCCGAGTTAAGGTACCTCGTTACCATAGACGATAACTCTGTAGGGCGTTGGTGCTTTTGTTGTCTGGAGCATATAGTATTTGGGACTGGAATCGAGCGTGTCGTTGTCACATAAGCCATTTCTGTCCTACGATCAAGAATCCCGAATATGTATTGCCGATCCAGCCGTAACAAAATGGCGACCTTGCACAAGATTCAGTAGTATCCTATCACATGTTTTTTGGAGAACTATTCTATGCTACCTAGTAGAGCTGGCTAGAATTTTCTTGCATATTGGAGGAATTTTTATTGTGTCATTATTGTATTGGTGGACTTGCAGATTGTTTCGTTAGGGGTGTCTAGAGTAGAGTCATTCAAGCATCTTTAACATTTTGTGAGTCGAGACTGCAATTAGTAATAAGCACTTCTTTTTTTTTATGAACAGCAATTGTATAACCAGCACTATGTCTAATGACTCATCATTTACGGGGGAGGATAACACGGTACAGCCTAGTGACCAGCAAGTACAACAGATATTTAGGGAGGGGAGTGTTATAAGTGGAGAGAGGGATGCCCGGGCATTTTTGCAGACACCTTTGACCGAACAGCGCCTGCAGGCTATTGATTGTTACGGTCTTCGCTGTTTAGCCACGGTTTTGGGGCGGGACTGTCCTGACAGTTGGCCCAAGAAGAATTTGGTGGCATGTTTGTTGGGTGATGGCGATGGGGCGGTGGGTGGAGTGGGGTCTTGGGGGTTCCCTCCAAGCCTCCATTTCACTCTACCCCTGAGCTGGGCCCTCAGCCAGCGAGTCTTAGCACGATGCAGCAGGAGGGTTCTCAATGGCAAGCTGGCTTACCCGTAAACACGTCTCGGTGTGGATCCCCCATTTTGTGCTCTCCCCCCCCAGGCCTGTCTCCTGAGATGTTATTTCAGCTAGAACTAGCTAAGTTTAAGCTGCAGGAGACTCAGATACAACAGGCTAGTATAGAACGGATTAAGCTGCAGGAGACTCAGATACAACAGGCTAGTATAGAACGCATAGAGGTTGCTAGAATCCAAGCCAATCAGGATGCAACCAGGTACCAGGCTGAAATGGATGTCGAGAAGTCTAGAGTAGAGACCACGGGGCGTCATCTCGGTGGTGGGCACCGGGTTACAGACTCACTTTCGCATTTAATTAAGTTAGTACCCGCATTTGATGAGACAGCAGTGACTGAGTTTTTTGCTCGTTTCGAAAAGAAGTGTCGTGAGTATGACTGGCCGGAGGTTAAATGGGCAGCATTAGTTTCATCACGTCTAGTGGGTAAGGGGTTGAAAGCCTACGATGCACTGTCACTGGACGAGAGTGTCGTGTATGGACTGGTGAAGGAGGCTGTGCTCCGGGCCTACGAACTGCAACCCGAAACTTATAGATTGAAGTTCCGTGGCGTGAATAAGAAGAGCGACGTCAGTTTTATGGAGCACGCACGGGACTTAACAGGATGCATGTACACTCGACCCTCCATTTAACGGACAAATGCGTGCAAGCACCTGTCCGTTCCTGCTAAATGTCCGTTGCTGCTAAATACTGTCCAGTCCGGATGTAATCCGGAAATTCCTTGAGAAAAATTTGGAGTTGAGTACAGGTGTCCGGATCATGACATTTAACTGTTATGCATCCTTTTTTTTACTGTACCTGAAATAAATCCTGGTAATCCCTTGTGCTACACCCTATTGATAATGCAAAACTATTGAACACACTTAAAAGTGTATATAATTTGGTCTCTATATAATCTGTGAATCATTTCCGATATGATAGAATTAAAGATTTTATTTTCCACCAACTCATAATCAGCAAAAACGACACAAATGTCAATTAAAAACATGTTATAATATTTCCCCATCATTTTGTGTATGCCGTGGGAACAAAAACAAAACAAAAAATCTATCAAACGTAAATCTTCCGTCTCGGAAGCTCGGCGTTTAGACTGAGGGGAGGGTCGAACTATTTTTTTGACTATCTTATTTATTATTTATCTATGTGCTGGAAGGATATTATATTTTTCAATTCCATCACATTAGAAATTATTCAAAGATTACAAAAAGTCCAAATAAGACATAGTTATGTTAATGTATAAGGGATTTAGATAGATGAATTAGAGAGATAGATAAATAGAAAGAGTGTGTATATCGAGGGAAAAAAACAAAACAAAAAATCTATCAAACGTAAATCTTCCGTCTCTGCTGGCACGGAGGGGAGAGTTGAAATATTTTGTTGACTATCTTATTTATTATTTATCTATGTGCTGGAAGGATATTATATTTTTCAATTCCATCATATTAGAAATGATTCAAAGATTACAAAAAGTCCAAATAAGACATAGTTATGTTAATGTATAAGGGATTTAGGTAGGTGCATTAGAGAGATAAATAGATAGAGCAACGGACTTTGCTCCAACTTTTTTATAGCAACGGACTATGTCCGTTGCTGGGTCCATTGTCCGGCCTACATTTTTTGACCGTTATTGCCGATATCCGTTAAATCGGAATCCGTTAAATGGAGGTTAGAGTGTAATAACTGGTTTCGGTCCAAGTACGCAGAGTCGGCTGAAGAAATTAAGCAACTTTTCTACCTGGAACAGTTTTACAAATGTACTGGAACCGATCTAACGCTGAACATTAAGGAAAAATGTCCCAAGACAGTAGAGGAGGCTGCCAAGATGGCAGACCTCAGATTATCATTGATTCGTGGTTGCGGTGCCGCTCAGAGGGCTGAGTCAGGGCAGAAGGGGCGCTATACCCCACCCACCAGAGTTTTCGATAATAACAAATCCTATGACACACATAACCACACTAAATGCATTGCACCTAATAACACCTACAAACACAAGCCTCTCCCGTTTACTAAAGGTCAGGCCCCTTCTTCGCCCGCACAAGGGAAGAAGCCCATTGGGGATGTGAAATGTTACAAATGTCAGAAGCTAGGCCATTATTCACGTGAGTGCCCTAGTAACACTCCCGCTAAGCCGGTGTCATTGGTTCACAGTATCGGTGTGTCTCTGAAGGCTGCAGCAACTGCCCGGGGTAGGTTGTCAGCAGCTGAGGCACACGCGGTAAAGAAGCGTACGGAAGGCTCGACACCTGTCCGGGACACTTTCTGTAGCCATCGGGGGCACGGGTTTGTGAGCTGGGGGAGTGAACTACGGAGGGTTGACTTGCTGAGGGATACGGGGGCTTCGCAAACTTTGTTGAGGAACTTCACAGGGAAACCGATAAATGCGGCCAGAGTTGTTGTGGTGCAGGGTATAAATGCTACGAGGTCATACCCACTTGTGAGGTTGGAGTTGAGAGTGGGAGAGGTGTGCAGGGAGCTGGATGTAGGGATCGTTGAGTGTTTGCCAGTTGAGGGCGTCGACCTTCTTCTCGGCAACGACTTTGCGGTGCCCACTTCCGGGACTCCACCCTTAGTCGTTGCCGAGAGGGCGGCCGACGTGGATGGTGAGAATCGGGAATGGGTTGGGAGGTGCCAACAGGATGAGATGGCCTGTGTGGTAACCCGATCTCGCTCTGCGGCTCCTGCACAGCCTAGCACTCAACCTCGGGGACAGTGGAGGAAGGATCAGGAGAAGGTTGCTAAGGGCAGGAAAAGGGACATTGATTCTGCTGCACTTCTTGGTGATTCGGTACTTGGACCTATAATAAACACGGGAGTTGACTCTGGCCCAGATATGGTGTGTAACAAGGCAGAGTTGGGTAAGACTTCGCGTGAGGCAAGAGCTGTAGCGAGAGCCACTAAGGCAGTAGAGCCTACTAGCCGGGGTAATGTCTTATTACAAAACCATCTTGATGCATTGACGCCCAGGGACATTAGTGAGCAGCAGCTGCAAGACGCTAGCCTAGCTCGTTATAGCAATGGTGCCATAGAGTTGGAGGAAGATGGGGATGCGAAGCCGGGAGATTTCTTTAGGCTCAACAGGATATTGTACCGCAGATTTCTAGACCCCAAATCGAAGTGGGAGGGCGGTGCGAGGGTAGTAGACCAGGTGGTTGTTCCAAATAAGTATAGAGAGTCCTTATTGTGTCTGGCGCATGATGTGCCGGTGGCGGGTCATTTGGGGGTAACAAAAACATTGGCGGCATTGGGCAGGTTTTTCTGGTGGCCTGGGGTCAAGGCTGATGTCTGTGCATGGGTGGCTGGGTGTGCGACCTGCCAGACAACGGGGAAGCCTAACCAGACCATCCCGAAGGCACCTTTGTTTCCCATACCTGTCACCGGGCCTCCGTTCAGCAAAGTTGTAGTAGATTTGGTTGGCCCTTTCCCGCCTACTAGTAGTGGCAATAAATTCCTGTTGACAATCATGGATGTGGCTACGAGATACCCGGACGCATACCCCATGAGAAACGGCTCGGCAAAGGCAGTTGTTAAAAACTTATTATTGTTCTGTTCCCGTTATGGATTTCCACGTGAGGTGCAGTCAGACCAGGGGAGCAATTTTACATCCAAATTGTTCAAGCAAACCCTTCAGTTACACGGTATATGTTCTGTAGTGTCGTCAGCCTACCATCCCGAGAGTCAGGGAGTCTTGGAGCGGTGGCACTCGACCCTGAAGAGTATGCTACGCTGTTACTGTGCAGAACATGACACTTGGGCGGGTGCCCAACCCCGAAAAGGGTTGAAATAGGGGAGCTATCCCCCCGCCAAAGGCGGCTTTCTAGGGCCTTTCCTAGCTGATGCTGAGAGGATTGGGTTCTAGTCATGTGGTGATGGGCTGGTCTATCAGAGTGAGAACTGAGCGATCTCTGCCATACCCATAGCTTACTCTGACTGTTCCTTTTACTTATATATTTTCTAGATCTCAAGTGACGGCGTCTTTTGCGTGGATTGACCTCCTAATCTACCAAGATTGGAAGCCAAAGCGTCACATCTTTCCTTTGCCCCTCAACTTTCTCTTCATAATTGCTGAGGGGCACAGGGCCCTGGGTGGGGCTTTGGTTTCCCGG
Source organism: Lithodes maja (assembly GCA_037953745.1). Taxonomy (NCBI): domain Eukaryota; kingdom Metazoa; phylum Arthropoda; class Malacostraca; order Decapoda; family Lithodidae; genus Lithodes; species Lithodes maja. Next base: position 38,184 of record JBAKBP010017818.1, on the reverse strand, counting down.
GCGTTTCCGCACCCTCCTCAGCTCCCCGCCATGGAGTGGCTTCGGTCACCCAGGCTTTATTGTGGTCGGCAGGGGGGGTTCTGTGGGGGCGCTCAGTTATGGCCTTGGCCTTGCTCGGGGCCTTGGGGCTGTTCGGCCAGGCAGCTTGGGGAAAAACAACAACAACAACAACATGACACTGATTGGGATTTGGGTCTGCCGTATGTTCTGTTCGCTGCACGTGAAGTCCCAGGAGAGAGCCTGGGGTTCAGTCCAAATCAACTAGTCTTTGGCCATAATGTGAGAGGACCTTTAAGTATGGTGAAAGAGATCTGGGAGGGCGAAGAGAAGCCGGGGTCTGTACTTAAATATATCCTTGAGAGCCGGGAGAGACTTATAGGTTGCATGGCAGCGGCAGGTAATAACTTGGTTAATGCACAGGCGGTCATGAAGCACCAGTATGACGCCAAGGTGAAGCTTCGGGAGTTTTCGGTGGGTCAGGAGGTAATGTTGCTTTTACCTTTGCCTGGACACCCCCTTTCTGCCAAGTTTATTGGGCCGTATGTGGTGGCTAAGAAACTGTCCGACCTTGATTATCTCGTTGCAACACCTGACCGTAGAAAAAAACATCAGTTATGTCATGTTAACCTCATGAAAGAGTATGTGAGACGCCCCTCAGAGCCTCTCACTGTCCCTGTGCTGGCCTGCAGCGGCCAGGGTGGAGAAGGAGGTGGGGACAGTCATGCTGCTGAGGAGGATAGCTGGGACTGTGTCATTTCCGCGGAACAGTGGGCGGGGAATACTGAACAAGAGGCTAGGCAAGCTGTAAGTCACCTGCCTGAGCACCAGGGTGCTGCTGTCCTAGGCCTGTTCAGGTCATACCCCTCTGTTTTCGCCGAACACCCAGGTCTCACTACTCAGGTAACGCACGACGTGGACGTCGGTGATAATGTGCCCTTCAAGTCAGTGCCCTACCGTGTGCCCCCGGTAAAGTTGCCAGCTTTACGGGAGGAGTTAAAGTACATGGTTGAGAGAGGGATGATCACTGAAGGTTATGTGAAGTGGACATCACCCGTCACGTTGCAGCCAAAACCTGACGGCAAGGTGCGGTTCTGCATAGATTTTCGTAGGCTAAATGGCTTGACCACTACCAACCCTTACCCTTTGCCTCGAGTTGACGACAGCGTGGACAAGATAGGGAATGCAAAGTACCTTACTAAAATTGATCTTGTAAAAGGCTACTGGCAAGTACCCCTGTCGGACCGAGCTAAGCAAGTTTGTGGTTTTGTGGTAGATGGCAAGACCTACCAATGTAACGTAATGCCTTATGGGCTTAAGAACGCACCTGCCACGTTTCAGAACCTGATGAACGATATTTGTGACGAAATCCCTAACTGCACGGTCTACCTTGATGACGTGATAGTGTATGATGACGATTTTGAAAATCACCTAAGGCACTTAGAGACCCTGTTTGGGAAGTTGCACGATGCTGGGCTGGTGGTGAACCTGAGGAAGTGCGAGTTTGTAAAGGCTACTGTGCAGTATCTTGGCTTCGTGGTCGGGTTAGGCCGGGTGTGCCCCCCCCTGAGCAAGATACAGGCTATCAATATGTTTCCCAGGCCCACCACTAAGCACCAGGTCATGCGGTTCCTAGGTATGATAGGCTATTATAGGCGCTTCATCCGGGGATACTCTACTGTCTTAGCACCGTTAACTGATCTACTGTCGAAGTCAGTGAAGTTCTGTTGGGCTGCGGAGTGTCAGAGGGCTTTCGACCTAGTCAAGCACCTGCTGTGTACACATCCGATTTTGAGAGCCCCAGACTTCTCCAGGAGTTTTCAGCTGGCGACTGATGCCAGCGGTGTGGGTGCCGGGGCAGTGTTACTGCAGACTGATTCCGAGGGCTTGGAACACCCAGTGAGCTTCTTTTCTTGCAAGTTTAATTCGGCACAAAGGAATTACTCGACTATAGAGAAGGAGCTTCTTGCTATCGTTTTGTCGCTCAAACATTTCGAAGTTTATGTTCCAGCCTACGGCCCGGTAGTGACGATTTATACGGACCATCATCCCTTGAAATTCCTAAATCAGTTTCACAATCGGAATATGCGGTTGACCAGGTGGTCCCTAATGCTCCAAGAGTATAATCTCAACATTCAGCATATTGCCGGGAGTGAGAACGTGATAGCAGATTGTCTATCAAGGGTTGATGATCCAGGATAGTCGTGCACGGTGTGTGGGTTGAGCAGGAGTAAAATTAGGCTATCATAACGCCGTCCAAAAAGATTATAAAACAATAAAATAAACGAGAATTTTTTTTTTTAGTTTTGTAAGTCTTTATTGTTGTAGCATGATGCATGCGATATTGTGTTTTATGTATAATTCACACTTCAGTTGTTGTGCACCTTTTGCAATTAGTGGCAGCTAAGGGTAGCAGGTCGGTTGGTTGCCTGTCAGATTTTGATAATGCTTCTAAGGTCGATTATCTAAAATCTTGGGGGGGCTGTGACGCACCCAGTGCGTGGCAACGCAACCTGATTGTACTCCTTGGTACTCCACTGTACCGCCTGTACCACTGTACCGTGCTGGCTACCGTCAGCAGCTATGTATATTGAGTGTGACAACTTATAACTATGTTCTTTGTATCTCTGCAAAGGTCTCGTCATGTGCTAACCAGTGGTGGGTTTTGTTTTAAACCATGTCGAGACCTTCCATTTAATATGTAGTATCAATAGAGAAGTTGATAGATAAGACAATGGGAGTTCAGAGAGAGAGAGTGAGTTAGGCTTCAGAGCGAGAGGGTAGCAACGCGCCACGCTGCCGGGGGGGTGGTTGCCAGACGTATGGTCTGGTTGGCAGCCTTGCGCTTATAGCTAGGCGCGACAGGGTTGGTAGTCCATTGCCGCCTGCCTATGCTGCCTGGGCTGCCCATGTTGTCGTACAGCACATTGCCTGGAGGCTCGCTGTGAGTTCCATGATTAGGTTGCCTAGAACCTTTGAGATTCTAACATCCCTTGCCCTCTCTCCCAATTTCTCACGGTTGCACTCTTTCTCTCTGACGACATTACTCTCATTTCATTCTTCTCTCTATTTAAATGCATAACCTTCCCTTGAGGTCCTAAAGGAGTTTCAGCACTCACCTCTCGTATTACTCTTAGGACAAGCATATATTTACATGTATTAGATTTAAGGGGTTAATGTGAACAGCGATCTTCTTGATGAGGATAGTTGGTGAACGTTCTACATGTTCACGAGTTATATGCCCCGCTCATCATCCAATTTGTGACTAGACTGGTGCCATGTGTAAGAGCCCGACCATGCCCAGGAGTTGTCTGTAGAGGGGCGAGGACTTAGCCTTGATTTGCATACCGAGCCAGGAGCGAGTGTAGTACCAGAGACTACAGCTCGCTCGTAGTGCCGGTATAGTAGAGTAACGTAATTTATCTGTCCTTGTGTTCTCTACAGTCTTTTCCTGGGTTCTCGCTTTCGGTGCTGGGACTCGTTGTTCCTGTGACTTGGCCTGCTAGCTAGAACACATGGGGATGATGAGTGGGATATATCTTTATTTTACTATGCATTGCAGCTCTCTTTAAGTTTATGTATGTAACACTTTACAATACACATTACTCACACACAAGACAACACTATTAATACTTTCATGTATCAATTAACTGCACTGTCGTTTTGCTGCTGTGTCCGGAGTTCTATTGCGTAGGGCGCATACGGACTCAGAGGGGAGACAGAGTGAGAGAAGCGAAGTAGCCTATGCGGTAGTAGGCTACCGGCGCAGTACTGTTGCCTGCAACCTTTTAGTTATTCCAAGTATAGATTCATTATTATAATAAGTGACTACTGTTTATGTTCCTTCCATGTGTATTATTAGGTATCTACTGGATCATGAACATCTTGTATGCTACATGCTAGTGCATGTTAGTAGGGGACAGTTATTCTAGTGCACGCGCTTTCAAGTAGGCGTGTACATTTGTCATTTACCATTTCACTGTCATACCTTTAGCCTGCTTCTATTCTACATTATTAGAGGCTTAATATTAACGTAGTTTCTTGAGTATTGCATTTCTTTAGTAATAACGTAACCTATAAATGTCTGAGGGAGTTTAGCCTCATAGCCTACCCCTGTTGTACACTTCCGCCGAGTTAAGGTACCTCGTTACCATAGACGATAACTCTGTAGGGCGTTGGTGCTTTTGTTGTCTGGAGCATATAGTATTTGGGACTGGAATCGAGCGTGTCGTTGTCACATAAGCCATTTCTGTCCTACGATCAAGAATCCCGAATATGTATTGCCGATCCAGCCGTAACAATATATATATATATATATATATATATATATATATATATATATATATATATAATATATATATATATATATATATATATGTATATATATATATATATATATATATATATATATATATATATATATATATATATATATATATATATGTATATATATAATATCTATATATACTGTATATACAGTATATACGATATATATATATACCGGTATATATAATAATATATATAGAGAGAGAGTATATGTGACATTGACTGGTTGCATGGGAAGCGTAGCTTACACAGGAATAACAGGACCAGGGTTATGATAATGTGGGCAAAGAAAGCCAAAATAGCAGGAACTCTCAGAAAAATCAACCAAAAATGTAGTACCAGAAAAAGCTAAAACAGAGACAATTGAAATGGTAAAGCAAATAATTTATATATATGATTAAAAAATAGATAAAGAAAATGTAGGTGTTAACGTTAATCTAAGTTCTTATAAGCAAAAAGGCCAATATTTTAAAAGCAAAGAAGGGGGGCAGGGGTTTCATTATCACCTATGCTAGGGCGTACCATAGCTTGATGAATGCTTTCTAGAGTGAGTGGGTCCAAGTCATTGGCGCTACTGTCTAAAACCGCGAATTTCTGTCTATTTATAGGGTGGTCATGATTAAAAGCATGGTCCCGAATAGCTGAATGAACATGCTTTGATAATGGCAAAACCGTTTTTACTGATACATTTAGCTGTATCAGTAAGAATGGGTTTGCCATTATCAAAGCCTGTGCTTTCCACACTCTCTGGGCTTAATACTAAGAAGGCGTATGGACCGGACGGTGTTCCTCCTATTGTACTATAAAACTGTGCTTCCGTGCTAAATCCCTGCCTAAGCAAACTATACTGTCTCTGTCTCTCCTCTAAGATCTTCCCTTCTTGCTGGAAGTTCGCTCTCATATTCAATGTGTCCCAAAGAAGGGTGACCGATCTCAACCCTCCAACTATCGTCCAATTACTCTAATTTCTTGCATCTCTAAAGCTTTTTAAACTATTCTTACCTCAAAATTTCTTCATCATGCATCTTCCCATAACCTACTCTCAGACCGCCAGTATCACTTCCTTAACCTCTGGACTGCGGCCAGACTCTTAAAAGGTTCTACGAGGCGAATGCGGCCAGACTCTTAAGAACCAAAGCCTAAAATGTTATTTTTAAAACACTACAGTGGCACTCGATTTGTAATTAGGTGAGAAAATTTCCCACCATTACTTACTACCACTCCTACACATGTCCCAACCCCCCCCCATACCCTCCCCCCCCCCCCCTTTTTCCCCCCTCTTCCCTCCTCTTCAATTATCAGGTATTTTCACTATCATTCCCGATATTTATCAAGTATTTTCGTGGGAGAACGGGTGGGAGACAGGGGGGTGGATGAAGGAGTGCATCTCCGACCCTATAAGCCAGTCTGAAAGCTCCTCGTGTGCTCAGTACCAATTGAGACACGAGAGAGTGAGGGTGTTTTTCTCTCGCCGCTCAAGATCAGATTGTGACTGCAGGGATAGCATATACGATTTTCACCAGCCAATTGCTGTTACCACTTGTTTTAATGCTTTCCAATGTTCATATGGTCATATTAAAAGTAAAATAGGCGCATATGGATAAGTATTAATTCTACCCGTCCGGAACTCCCAGCGGACTATTCCTTATTCTTCAACAATACAAAAATCAATCCTTCATCTTCTCTCAATATTCTTGGTGTCTCTTTTTCTTCTGCTCTCATTTGGAAGGACCATATTAGCAGTCTTGCCTCCCAGAAGCTGGGTGTGCTCAACTGCCTTAGGGGGTTCTTTACCCCTGCACAGCTTCTTGCTCTATACAGGGGCATAGTGCGTCCTTGTATTGAGTATTGTTCACATGTGTGGGGAGGTTCCTCTCACACCGCTCTCCTAGACAAAGATGAAAGGAAGGCCTTTCGTATCATTAACCCTTGTCTAGCGGGAGGTTTTGGGCTATTTTGGGCATATTCAGGCCCTCCTGAATGATCAATCAAGTATCTGCATGAAAAGAAATGTATTCAGCAAAAAACTAGGCGCTACAAGCTTCAAAATAAGACCAGAATGAGCTACGTAGCACTCGTCGTTTTGATGCAGTGGTACCACCAACATGGGAGTTTAGCGTATAGCGGCATATTTTTTCCAGCTACACTCACTACTGGCTACACTACCGGCCTCTCGAGAACAGAGGGAGGGTGAGTCAGTGGGCGGCGGTAAGCCCTGGGTGTCGGCCGTGTGGCCTGCTGCGCTCCCGGCCATTTGCACTTGATTTTAACCCTTTAAAAGCCTTAATAATGCTCCTAACTTTTCCTGCTTTTTGGATACGGACATAAGTCGGGCCCCGCTCTTTAAGTGTTAACTCCCGTCCACTCGCCAACTCTCTGCAATCTCTCTCTCTCCGCCGCAATGTTGCATCTATCTCGCTATTCTATCGCTACTATAATAATCAGTGTTCCTCAGAGCTTTCCCAGTGTAGACCACCTCCTTTACGTAGGGCACGTGGTACCCGTCTTGCAACACATTCCCATTCCTACTCTGTGCAACTCTCCAACCCAAGAGTGAAACGTTACTCTCAAACTTTCTTCTATTCAACAGCTGAGCTCGGGAACTCTCAGTCTTTCCCTCTTCCTATGACTTAAATTGCTTCAAACTCTGTGTATCCAGGCATTTTAGCTCAAACGTACCTTGGTTTTGGCCCTGTCATTCTTTCAACTATGGGGGAGGCACTCGCTATAGGCAGTTCTGCCTTTTGCCTCCCTCACTCACATAGAACAAAAATATATATGGTAAATTGATGGTTTTAGTCAGGAATGAATGAGAATACCTTCGCATGGCGGGCACTTTCAAATACCTTAGCTGCGCAGCTTATGAGTTAAGGACCGCTTCACTGGTGATCTTCTTTCTTATGTTACTAACTCTTGGTCATCCTACATTCGGGATTTCGGTGAGACTTTTTCTGTTGCGCTAAACATATCGAAGGCCTTCGATAGAGTCTGGCACAAATCCCTTTTTTCTAAACTACCCTCCTACGATTTCTGCCCTCCATCTGTACTTTTGTCTCTAATTTCCTTTCCGGGCGTTCCATAGCTAAGGTTATGGACCACCACCGTTCACTTCCTCAATCTATAAACTCTGGTGTTCCTCAGGGTTCTGTCCTATCTCCAATACTCTTCCTAATATTCATTAACGACTTTCTCAACTGCACCTCCAGCCCCATTCACTCATATGCTGAAGACTCTACATTACACTATTCAACTAGCCTTCCACAACACCATACACAGCAGGAACTCCAAAACTCACGAAAGGAGGCCATAAAACACCTATTTTCTTCTGATCTCTCTACTATATCTAATTGGGGCAGAGAAAACCTTGTTACTTTTAATGCTTCCAAACTCAATTTCTCCATCTATCTACTCGTCGCCCCCTTCCAGAAAACTATGAACTACTCTTCATCAACATACAAATTAACCATTCATCTTCTCTCAGTATTCTCGGTGTCTCTTTTTCTTCTGATCTCTCTTGGAAAGATCATATTACCACTCTTGCTAAAACAGCTTCCTAGAAACTGGGTGTGCTCAACCGCCTCAAGGGGTTCTTTACCCCTGCGCAGCTTCTTACTCTGTACAGAGCCACAGTGCGTCAATGTATTGATCACACGTATGGGGAGGATCCTCTCACACAGCACTTCTAGACAAAGTAGAAAAGTAAGCCTTCTGCCTCATTAACTCACGTCCACTCACCAATTCTCTGCAGTCTCTCTCTCTTCGATGCAATGTTGCATCTCTCACTTTTCTACCGCTATTACAATAATCAGTGTTCCTCAAAGCTCTCTCACGTATACCATCCCATCTTCATAGAGCACGTAGCACCCGTCTTGCAACACAATCCCACCCTTACTCTGTGCTACTCTCCAACCCAAGAGTGAAATGTTATTCTCAACCCTTCTTCTATTCAACAGCTGAACTCTGAAGCTCTCTCCCAAAATCAATCTTTACCTCTTCCTATGACTTAAATTGCTTCAAACTCTGTGTGTCCAGGCATTTTGGCTCGAACGTCCCTTGATGTTGGCCCATTCACTCTTTTCAACTCTGGGGGAGGCACTCGCCACAGACAATTCTGCCGTTTGGCTCCCTCATTCACATAGAAACAAAATTATCTTTTTAAGAAAGGTCAGATATGAAGATACACCAAGAATATTGAGAGAAGATGAAGTGTTGATTTGTGTATTGTTGAAGAGTATGTGATAATCTTGTGGAAAATTGTGATGGGTAGGTAGGAGAATTTGGGTCTTGGAGATTTTGAAAGTAAGAAGATTCTCTCTCCCTCAATCAGAAATAATGAATAAATAAGAATATAGTCGTTCCATGGCCTCGTCACGGGAGTTTTGGAGTGATTGCATTGTGGGTCGTGGTGGAAAAATAGTTGAATAATGTAAGGTACATCAACATATGAGTAAATGAGGCTGGAGGTACAGTCGAGGTGATTATTAATGAATATTAGGAAAGGAACTAGAGACGGAACAGAACCCTGAGGAGCACCGGAGTTGATAGGTTGAGGAAGTGAATGATGGCCGTCCACAACTGCAGTTATGGAATGGTCAGAAAAGAAATTAGAGACAAAGGTACATATTGAGGGATGGAAACTGAATGAGGGTAGTTTAGATATTAGTGATTTGTTCCAGACTCTATCAAAGGCTTTCGATATGCCTAGCGCAATAGAAAAAGTCACACCAAAGACCCAAAAGGAGAATGACCAATAGTTGGTAAGATAAGCAGAGATATCACCAGTAGAGCGATTTGAAAGAAGATTATGAGAAGATAAATGCTAAGACATTTTGAATTATGAATAGAATAATATACTTTAGAGATGCGAGACATAAGAGCAATTGGACGATACTTGGAGGGCTGAGAGTGGTCACCCTTCTTTGGGACAGCATGAATGAGAGTAAACTTTCACCAAGAAGGGAAGACGTAAGAAGAAAGACATAGACGAAAGAGTTTTCCTAAGTAGGGAGTCAGCATGGACGAACAGTTTTTTTAGTACAACATGTGTAACATTATCCGATCTGTACGCATGCTTAGTATTAAGTTCAGAGAGTGCAAAGAAAAGATTATGATAATAGGCATAAGTAAGTGAGGAGGGGGTGGAGAGGGAGGAATAGTGTCGGAATCATCCAAGGTGGAGTTTTTAGTGAAAGTTTGAGCAAAGAGTTCAGCTTTGACAGAGGATGAGGTGACGGTGGTACCGTCAGAGTGGATTTTTTTTTTTTTTTTTAGAGGTTTTTGGCTAGATGCCAGAGAACTTGGGAAGAACTAGAGTTGGAAAGTTCTGAGCATTTGTTACTGATGAAAGAGTTTTTGGCGAGTTGAAGAAAACATTTGGCTTGATTCAGAGCAGAAACATATAAAGTATGAGATTCTTGAGTTTGAAGGCAATAGTACTGTTTGAATGCTTCCTCGTTATTGCGGACAGCCATAGAGCAAACTTGAGTAAACCAAGATTTGTTTACATTAGACTGAGAAAAAGAAAATGGAATGCATTCCCCCATGCCCGAGATTATTACCTCGGTAAAGTGCTCAACGCTCTCCGAGGGTTTCCGGCCAAGGAAGCAAAAATTATTCCATTGGAAATCAAAGATGTACTGCCGACGAGCTTCGCAGTTGACAGCGCCAAAGTGACTCAAGCGCCGCCGGCTAAGAGGATCAGATGGCCGTACTGGAGAAATAGCATAGGTAACAGAGTTCAAGTTGTGATCAGAGGAGCCCAATGGAGAAAAATGGTTTACAGTGTAAGTAGAAGGATTAAAGGTTGGAAATATGTCAAGAATGTTGGACTGATCTCCAAGGCAGTCAGGAATACGAGTAAGGTGCTGGGCTTATTACTCTTCATCATTTAGGATAGAAAAGATGTAGGCTTGTACACCAGGTTGGTCAATGAAATGAGAGGAGAGCCATTGACGGTGGTGAACAGTTAAATCTCCTAAGATAAAGATTTCAGAGAAAGAGGAAGGTTGATACGATGTGTTCCACTTTGGAGTTTAAATAGTCAAATAATTTAGGAAAGACAGTAGAGGTAGACGATTGATAGATAGGGGAGGTGTGGTGGAGTGGTCATGCCACTGGATTGGTAATCCAATGGACCCGAGTTCAAATCCCGATATGTCAATGGGAAGATATTATTGGGATTGCATTTGTGCTGTACCTAGTATCAGTGCATTACCACAAAGCCCACCGAAATGCCAAAAAAAATACCCTCATTGTTCCCTGATTAAATAACACTGTATGAATATTCCCATATTCAAAATATGTTACAGGGGGACAATGCCTAGTGAGTTCACTGCTCAATAGGTGGCGTTCTGAGAGTGAGGGTCTGAGTCTGGAGGGTGAGACGGTGAAGCACTTGAGCGAAGCAACCAGCCGCTTCAGAGATGGAGCTGCTTCGAGTCATGATGGATGCTTCACATGTCTCACTCCCCAGACTGGAACAAGACCTCACAGGCTTCACCGTGTTGAGCGGTGGAATGTACAGGCTCTCAGCCTATGCCCGAGAGGGAGTAGTTGGAATATAGAAACAAAAATAAAAAATAAAAAAAATAGCACAGGATTATTTAGTCTGAGAGTGACAGGAACGTTTGAGCAAGAGAGTTGAGAAATCAGATGACTTTAAGCTGGGAACACCAGAGCAAGTAGGTTTGTTGTGCACACATACACAATATCCACGTTTGGCTTGGAAATGTGGATAGAGAAAGTAGGAGGAGACAGGGAAAGGGCTGCTGGCGGTTGCTTCAGACAGCCGAGTCTCGGTGAGAAAAGAAGTTCAGGTAGAGAGGTGGTGTTCAACAGAGGGAAAATTAGTGGAATAGATGCGAATATTGCAAAAGTTAATAGCAAGAGTGACAGACCGTGGTTAATAGCAAGAGTGACAGACCGTGGTTAATAGCAAGAGTGACAGACCGTGGTTAATAGCAAGAGTGACAGACCGTGGTTAATAGCAAGAGTGACAGACCGTGGTTATTAGCAAGAGTGACAGACCGTGGTTAATAGCAAGAGTGACAGACCGTGGTTAATAGCAAGAGTGACAGACCGTGGTTAATAGCAAGAGTGACAGACCGTGGTCTACAACATGTTGAGGGGTTGTTTGGGGAAGAACGGGCGAATATAGGGGGATTTACCCCCCCCCCCTCCCTGGGTACGCTGATTTTGTTTTCTATGTGTAAGAAGGAGACAAAAGTCAGTTTGTGTTTTCTATGTAGATAAGGGAGACAAAAGGTAAAGCTGCCTTTGACGAGTGTCTCCCCCAGAGTTGAAAGAATGACAGGGCAAAAATCAAGGAATGTTCGAGCCAAAATGTCTGAGCAAACGGAGTTTGAAGCAATTTAAGTCATAGGATGGGGGAAAGATGGATTCAGGAAGAGACTTCCAGAGCTCAGCGGTTGAATAGAAGAAAGATTGTAAGTATTGTTTCACTCATGGGTTGGAGAGTTGCACAGAGTAGGGGTGGGATTATGTTGCAAGATGGGTACTATGTACCCTACATAGAGGAGGTGGTATACACTGAGAGAGCTCTGAAGAACACTGGTTATTGTAATAGCGATAGAATAGTGAGAGAGATGCAATATTGCGACGAAGAGATGAAGATTGCAGAGAATTGGTGAGTGGACGTGTGTTAATGAAACGAAAGGCTTTCTATTCTACTTTGTTTAGAAGTGCTATGTAAAAGAATCCTCCCCACACATATGAACAATACTCAATACAAGGACGTAATGTGCCCCTGTACAGAGCAAGAAGCTGTGCAGGGGTAAAGAAACCCATGAGGAGGTTGAGCACACCCAGCTTCTGGGAAGCTGTTTTAGCAAGAGTGGTAATATGGTCTTTCCAAGAGAGATCAGAAGAAACACCGAGAATACTGAATGAAGATGAAGGGTTGATTTTTGTATTGTTGAAGTATAAAGGATAGTCCTCTGTGAGTTCTTGACAGGTAGATAAACAGTTAAATTGGGTTTTGGAAGCATTGAAAGTAACAATTTTTTTTTTGCCCCAATTAGAAATGTTGACGATGCGCCTTAACATTGCTTATTGCCAATCTTTGAACTCAGGCTTGCCTTTCAAACTTCCCGCCTAGGAGTGAGAGCAAATACGATTGCCACACGTCGTGAGCGAAACGCTCTTATATATAACAAAACCACTCACGAACTTGTCCTATATGATGTGGGTACCACTACTAGAAAAAACTAGTAAAAAATATTCAATAATAATAAAAAATAAACATGATCCAGCTATTGCGCTTCTCAGGCTTCTGCTGTCTAATGTGCGCGTCGCCTCGGTCCCTCGAAGCGTACATCCTCCATATTCTCCTAGGCACCGACCGAGTCAGACGTGTGAGGTGTGCTCAGCCTCCTTCATTCTTCTCCTGCCCTCGTGACTTGTGAGCCTTTGTTCATATGTACATGCTATATGTTGAGGTCAGGGTAGCTTATAGATTAGGATAGGCTGTGTACACCTGTAACACTTGCCTTAGGAGACGGTTTTCCGGGTATTTGGCTTATCTATCTATCTATTGCCTGACGCCGTGATCCCCGAAGGGGTGGCCACGAACGAACTGCCCCCATGCACCTCTGTCCCCAGTCAGTCGACGCCCCTCCCCCCAACCAGCACCGCCTTCATTCATGTAGTTCCTCACTCCATCCTTCCACCTCATATTCGGTCTACCTCTCCCCCTCTGTCCCTCCACCTCGCTCTCGTACACCCTCTTAGTCATTCTCTCGCTTTCCATACGTTCCATATGGCCGAACCATCTCAATTTGTTCCTTTTCACACTTTCCAGCACATCTACCTCCACACCACACCTCCTTCTTACTTCCTCATTAGTCTGTCTATCCCTCCATGTAATTCCGCACGCACTCCTTAAGTAATTCATTTCCTTATTTGGCTTAAAGGTTAGTTTTGTTAGGAGGAGTCCTTGTTGTGACAATGCAAGGCTCCCACATGCGTGTTTTCTTATCCTAGTTCATTCTTATTTAGTCTATCTTAGTCATGAGGCTTCTTTTAGTGAACCGGGGCCCGCTGTTCGGCCCATTATGGGTGTTCTGCGGTATTTTATCTACATCACGAGGGCAAATGCGTTTTAGATTGTCTCAATTAGCTGATGGGTCTAGCACGGAGCCATGACGCTTTTCAGCCTACGCTTCCTGACCACTACGTGTTGGGTTTTGAGGACTTCGCTGGATTGCAGGTTTGTTACATTGATATGATGATCTCTACCTCATGCCCCCATCTAGCTGGCCTCCCGTAGGTTCTTTAGTTATGGCTAGGACGTGTTATTTATTGATTATCGAATTACTGTATAATTTTTTTTTTTTTTTTTTTTTCTATGTGATTGAGGGAGGCAAAAGGCATAACTGCCTATAGCGAGTGCCTCCCCCATAGTTGAAAGAGTGACACGGCCAAAATCAAGGGACGTTCAAGCCAAAATGCCTGGACACACGGAGTTTGAAGCAATTTAAGTCATAGGAAGAGGGAAAGACTGATTCTGGGAGAGTGTTCCAGAGCTCAGATGTTGAGTAGAAGAAAGTTTGAGAGTAACGTTTCACTCTTGGGTTGGAGAGTTGCACAGAGTAGGGGTGGGATTGAGTTGCAAGACGGGTACCACGTGCCCTACGTAAAGGAGGTGGTATGCACTGGGATAGCTCTGAGGAACACTGATTATTATAGTAGCGATAGAATAGCGAGAGAGATGCAACATTGCGGCGGAGACAGAGAGATTGCAGAGAGTTGGTGAGTGGACGGGAGTTAATGATACGAAAGGCCTTCCTTTCAACTTTGTCTAGGAGAGCGGTGTGAGAGGAACCTCCCCACACATGTGAACAATAGTCAATACAAGGGCGCACTATGCCCCTGTACAGAGCAAGAAGCTGTGCAGGGGAAAAGAACCCCCTAAGGCGGTTGAGCACACCCAGCTTCTGGGAGGCTGCCTTAGCAAGACTGGTAATATGGTCCTTCCAAATGAGAGCAGAAGAAAAAGAGACACCAAGAATATTGAGAGAAGATGAAGGGTTGATTTTTGTATTGTTGAAGAATAAGGGATAGTCCGCTGGGAGATCCTGACGGGTAGATAGATGGAGAAATTGGGTTTTGGAAGCATTAAAGTTAACAAGGTTATCTCTGCCCCAATTGGAAATAGTATTTAGATCAGAATTTAAGAGTTCTATGGCTTCATTACGTTTGTCGTTGAGGGATTGCTGGCTGGGGCGTTCTGAAAAACTAATGGAGTAGTGTAAGGTTGAGTCGTCTGCGTATGAATGGATGGGAATTAAGGTACAGTTAAGGAGATCATTTATAAAAATTAGAAAGAGAATAGGAGATAGGACAGAGCCCTGAGGAACACCGGAGTTTATAGGGTGAGGAAGTGAACAATGGCCGTCCACAACCGCAGCTATGGAACGGCCGGAAAGGAAATTAGAGACAAAGGCACAGATGGAGGGATAGAAACCGAAGGAGGGTAGTTTAGAAATTAAAGATTTATGCCAGACTCTATCGAAGGCTTTCGATATGTCTAGTGCAATAGAAAAAGTCTCACTGAAGTCCCGAAAGGAGGATGACCAAGAGTTAGTAAGATATGAAAGAAGATCACCAGTAGAGCGACCCTTAAGGAAGCCATACTGGCGATCTGAGAGCAGATTATGAGAAGAGAAATGCTTAAGAAATTTGGAAGCAAGAATAGTTTCAAAAACTTTAGAAAGACAAGAGATAAGAGCAATTGGACGATAGTTGGAGGGTTGAGAGCGGTCACCCTTCTTTGGGACAGGTTGAATGTGAGCAAACTTCCAGCATGAAGGGAAGACGTTAGAGGATAGACAGAGACGAAAGAGTTTGCCTAGGCAGGGAGTCAGCACGGAAGCACAGTTTTTGAGAACAACAGGAGGAACACCGTCCGGACCGTACGCCTTATTAGTGTTAAGCCCAGAGAGGGTAGAAAGTACATCTTTAGAAGAGATTAGGATATTAGGCATAAGTAAGAGAGAGGAGGGCGGAGAGGGAGGAATAGCACCGGAATCATCCAAGGTGGAGTTTCTAGCAAAAGTTTGAGCGAAGAGTTTAGCTTTGTCAGAGGAAGAAGTGATGGTTGTGCCATCAGAGTGGGAAAGGGGAGGGAAAGACGAGGAAGAGAAATTGTTGGAGAGGTTTTTGGCTAGATGCCAGAAAGCTTGGGAAGAGCTAGAGTTGGATAGTTCAGTGCATTTATTATTGATGAAAGAGTGTTTGGCAAGTCGAAGAACAGATTTGGCTTGATTCCGGGCAGAAACATATGAAGAATGAGAGTCTTGAGTTTTAAGGCGTCGGTACCGTTTGAATGCTTCCTCCTGCCATAATGCCATGGCATTATGCCGTTATATGCCATAATGTGTGCGCATTGTGATATCTGTTACTGGGAGGGATGGCCCTTCCGGAGGGATTTTTAAGTGAGTCTTGTGACAACGTGCCTCTAGGTACTTCACGCGGTTTCCCCGCCAGGAAATTACCGGAAGCACCTAGAGTAAAGTTAATTTCATGTTATCCTTGTTTGGCACAGGATAGGTTGAAATATTTTCTGTTTAGTGTTGCCAGCGGAGGTAAAATTTCGGGAGACTGAAATTTACTTTATATGTCTATGGGGGCTTGCCGACGCCCTCAAGACATTCCCGCCTCAAGCCCTAACAGAATAAGTTCGTAGTTTGGGACTAATCGGAATGTTATCCTGGTGGAGTACAGTGGGGAGCCACGTCCGCCGCGGAAAAAACGGCTGAACCGAATACGGACTCACCCCTTCCTATCTTGAGCATCTCAGTAATCTGTGTAGCTTATAACATGGCGTTGTCCGCCGGGTTTGAGAGAACGTTAGATTCAATTAAGCGTTGGCCGCCGGGATATTGTGCTTCTCTAAGATAGGATTAGGGCAGTGTCGGTCACTTAGGTAAGAAGTTAATACTCACGTAACATCTGGTATGCTACACAATACTCAGAAGTAACATTTATAATGATACTTAACGTAAGGGGAACCAAGATTTGTATAGTGTTATTCAATTCTTTTTTCTCTTTAACGTTGGAGATTATTTTAGCTTTTCCAGCCTAGTATGTCCCTATGAGCATTGATTCTTGAAATTTTTCTCCCTCAGGTCGACAGCCTGGACGTCTAGGAGGATAAACATTTTTTCCCCCCGGCGGGAGGGAGTCATGGATCCGAGTGGGTTTACGTTTTGCTCTGGCTCTAATTGTGCAAATTTAGCTGTAGTTGGACATACATTTTGTGTAAAGTGAATTCCCTGCCTAGACAGATCATGTGGTCGTTGGCTGGCCAAATCATGTCCTCAGTGTTCAGTGCTTAGAAACGGTTTCATCACCCACTTGGATGAGCAGTGTAAGATAATTTTGCTCCATATCCAATCTGTGTTCGTAACTTACTGCAAAACAGCAGCGCATAAATCTTTGCAATTAGATGATCTGTTGTTAGATGACTTACTTAAGCCAATGCCTACCACTTATGTTGCCAGTAGCTCGAGTGCGAGAAAGAAAGTTACTCCTCATTCCGATACAGCCAGTACTCGCGATGCTCCCTCCCGCCAATCAAAACGACCCAGGACCTCGGACAGGACTTCGCCGGAGATGTCTGCTTCATCATCCCGGCGTGATAGGTCCCGTTCTCTGATTGACACCCCCAGGTCTACTTTGCCTCCAAAAAGCACCGTCCAGATTTCGCCACCGCTCTAGCTAAAGGAGATGACAAGTCGAAGGACAAGATGAGGAACTCTAATAAGTTATCGAAGAAGCCAGCTCCTAAACCGGAACCATCTTCGTCACGGTGAGACTCTTCCAAGGGCGCTGTCACCAGTGCCGTCGGCCTACAACACCGGTTTACGATCCCCCACAGAGTACGACAGGGACCCCAACCTACTCCGGTACTAGGGTCGGATCGCGGAAGCAGTACACGTTCTAGCCGTCACAAAGAAGAAACTGGTTCTTCAGAACAGACTCGTTCATTGAGCCCATGGACACCAACGACATCCCAGATCTCAACTTGGAGGACATAGCTCAGCCTGGTATTCCTGTCACACAGACACGAACACGTGACACTGCTGTCCGGGCTGGCGAGTCTCGGTTGGAGGCTTCACCAGCCCCCCCAGCCCGGCCACTGGGTGTCACATTGCAACACCACGATGCAGACCGCGAGGAGATCCCGTCTGGCCAACGGACATCTTCTCGCATCTCAGGAACGCAAGGCTCAGATGTGTCTCAGCCGGCGTCCTCATCTGACCAGGAAGGCGGAGTTACAGTGACCCACGAAAAATTTCAGGAGTGGCTCTTATTTATGAGAAGTGTGAAGGACGAGCGACAGGTTAAAGTAGCGGCACCTGTAGCCCCGGCGGTGCGACCTCTAGGGCAAATTCAGATTCAACTGCAAGTTAATTTTCAAAATCCTCCAGTACCAGTCACTCCGGTGGTCCCCACTTCTGGTTCCACAGCTATTTTGCCATCCAATATTAAATTATTATCTGATTTAATTCCACCTCCCCTTGATAGAACAATTCCGTCAAAAAGGGGCCCTATGCCCCTGTTATATGGACCTGATAAGTCCTGGTCAGTTCTAACGCCCACTCCCCCCGAAGTCACGCAGCCGACGGTAGCAGGTGAGAGCCCAGTACCAGATCATTGGGTTGTAGAAATGAGTGGAGGTAAGAAGTTATGGGCTAAGAATCAATCAGGTGATGTGTTAGATGTTATAATCAAAGCTATCCCTAGTCTTTATACTCCTGAATATTTTGTCTATGCACAGTCCCCGGCGCTACCCTCAGCTTCAACTGGAAATTATTTTCAGATTGGAATGAGTCTGATGGGTTAAACAATGTTAAAATCTTTGCAAGGTATGACCCCAGAGTTAAAAACATTTCCCTTTAGAGATGATTCAGGTACGTCAGTTATCCATATTGAGGGTGGGGAGTCAGGGCCGTGGATTGCGTGGGGACAGGAAGCCCAGCTGTTTGCCAGCACTATAACAAGTAAGAGCAGTCATCAGCTCCCGCTGGAAGACAATCACTGGTTTTCCATGCCCGTTGGCAAGGCGGAAGGAATACCACAATATTTTTTAGACTTTTTGGGTGCTCCTAAATTATCATTATGTAAGTTAGTAGAGCCGTTTTCTTTCCCTACACAAGCGCAAATTGATAAAGATTTTAAAGTGCGGTAGAAAGCCTGGAGGTTAGCGTCCCAATACTTGCTCAGCCGCCAGCTTGCGGCTTCTTTAGCCAGGACGACTGAGTCGGTCACGGGCACTAATACCCATAAGGCACTATTTCTTACTAGGCGTCTCTTGCTCTAGAATTCTATTCAGTCTCTCGGCGATATCCGCACGGCTCTCTTTGAGGCGGTGCGGGTGCGTCAAGATCTGAGAGTCTATCTGGTAAAGCGACTCCCGGCGGAGATAGGGATAAGGTTAATTTGTTCTGATGTTTTCACTAAAACCTTTGCCTCCACAGATGCTTGGCACATGGTTAATTACTTATTAGACTCTCACAATGCCACTGCTTCCAAGCCGAAGAGTGAGCCTGCATTTAAACACAAATACAGTAAGAGTTCCTTTCGTGGCCAGTCCCAGTCAAATCAGTCAGCAAAGGCTCACACAACCCCTGGAAGCAGAAGCACATCGAGAGGCCGCGATCAGTTCAGGGGTAGAGGGAGGTGGTTCAGGAGTCAGTCAAGGAGCAAATCTAGCGGCAATGATAGCAAAGTCTCTCATCCCACTAACACTAAGTCAGTCACAACCCTCCCAATCTTAACCCAGTGAGACCCAGCGTCGCACGTGATGCGTCGGCAGTGTTTGATCACCAACTCCCAGCGACGCATCACGTGCGTCCGACATATAAAAAACACTTACGTGGCTCGTAAGGTAGGAAATGGCGGGAGAATAGGAGGGGGAGGTACCGTAGTATGTGTGGGAGCCGGGCCAGTAGGTGTGAGTGGGCCGACACAGCCGCGCGGCTGGTGGTGGTGGGCTTAGTGGGGATATTTTACACCCTTAGTTCACCGCCACTTTGAACCTTCATTACTCCGGTCGTATGGGAGCTAGAGGCTTGAGATTTATGTGAGACACTCCTTAGGATGTATGCCGTACAATGCCATACTCAGTTTTCACCCTAGTGCTCCCGGGCGGGTGGTCATGCGGGGGAGACAAACTTTTGACCCCCCCCCCCTGCCCCCCAAATGACCGAGGTGAGTTTTTTTTTTATTTTTTTCTTCATTTCTCACCATTCTCTTCCATTTTGGCTCAACAAATTTTTTTGAGGCTCCTCCCCCCCCCCCCCCCCCCCCAACCCCCCACCGGCCCCCCACCCAAAAAAAAATATCCGAGGTGATTTTTTTTTGTTTTTTTTTCATTTCTCATCCTTGTCTTCCATTTTAGCAAAAAAAAAAAAAGAAGTGAAAATGGGTTGGGACAGGGGTGAACAAAATATTATAACTAGCCGGGGCTCAACGGGTTAAAAAACAAAACAAAATTAGACACCACGCAGCTGTCTCACTCTCAGTGCCATGCCAAGGCGAGTCAGATCCGAGAGTAGCTCTGCCGGACAATACCAGTCTTGTGACTGGCAGTTTCCGGGATTGTTACCGGGCATGGCCCCGAGAGACATGGGCAAGGCCAGTGGTCCGGAAAGGCCTCTCATGGCGCTGGTCACGGCGCCCTCGTTTACGTATCCCCACAGAATTAATTCAGGTTTCCTTAGAGGTGGGATCAGTCATCAAAGAGATGGTCCTCAAACAGATTATTGTCCCCATTCCATTAAATCAACCCGTGTTCATGTCCTGGATATTCCTGGTGCCAAAGAGGGACAGTGCTCAGATGAGGCCGGTCATCGACCTGTCTTATCTGAACCTTCATATTCACAATCAGTCGTTCAGGATGCTGACTGTGAATCAGATCAGGCTGACACTGCCGCCGCAAGGTTGGATGTGTTCCATAGATCTAACAGATGCCTACTGGCATGTCCCTATCAACAAACAATTTCAAAAGTACCTAGCCTTGCGCCAAGGAGATCAAACGTTTGATTTTCAAAGAATGCCCTTTGGTTTAAATCTAGCACCCCGTATTTTCACAAAGTTAGTCCGACAGGCTTTGCTACCATTGCTAAAACAGTGAATCATGGTGCTATGGTATCTCGACGATTGGTTAATTGTAGCTCCATCCAAAATAACTTGCCTTCAACATGTAAATCAAGTATTAACTCATGTTACAGCCCTGGGATTCAAGGTGAATTTGGCGAAATCCAACTTGAACCCCACGAGGGTCATCCAGTGGGTGGGCTACTTTGGGACACCGAGTTACTCACTCCGAGTCAGAGCGAGGATAATCGCCAGAGGTTTCGGAGGAAACTCTTTCGGTATCTCCACGGTCTGACCACCACGAGGAGAATCTGGGAGTCTCTAGTGGGTTCACTCAACTGGATAAGGTTGACGGTTCCGTTAGGCCATCTCAAGGTAAAACAACTTATTTTGGAGGGAAACAAGTACTTTCCGCTGTTGCCAGCCGAAACACTATGGCGAATTCCGAAATTAATCCACAACCTGCTTGCGGCCTGGGCGAAGCCAGAAGTAATTTACTCCTCTTTGATATGGACAGCTCCTCCTCCGACGGTCTGGGTAGATACGGACGCGTCAGGTACTCTGGGTTGGGGGTATTAGTCAAATCTGGGCAATCAGGGTCAGGGTCTATGGTCCAGGAACAATCATCTTCATATCAATGCCAAAGAGTTGTTAGTCCCCCTGTTTTTCTTAAAGGAGCACGGCGTATATCTTGCAGGAAAGTCCTTGGCCTTCAGGATGGACAATCTGACTGCAGTCACATGCATTCAGAAGCAAGGGTCAGTAAGATCTCGAGTGTTACAAGGGTTTTCGGAAAAGATCTTTCGTCTAGCTGCAAGGCTAGAGATTTATCTTCATGCAATATATCTGCCCGGCGTATCCAACGTGTGGGCAGACGCTCTGTGTCAGAGACAGAGCACTCTATTAGAATGGTCTCTCAAGCAAACCGTCTTTCAACAGATGATTGCCGAGCATTACCATCCACAAGTGGTTCGCGTCAGAGACAAATCACAAGTTGCCTCAGTTCCTCACACGCCGGACTCAAACCCCGGCGGGAGGACCAGACTCATTTCTGGTAGATTGGAACAAATGGACCTCCATTTATCTATTTCCACCACCAGACGCATGCTTAATGTGCAAAGTAGTTCACAAACTACGGGATTATCGGGGCATGGTCTCGATGATCGCGCCAATGTGGCCGGCCCAAGTATGGTAAAACCAGTTGAAGACGTGGTGCGAGAACCCGGTGTCGCTCCCGATCTCGTGCTTCCACTTAGACACAATTGGAAACCTCAAGATCTCGCTGACTTTTGCCTTGTGGACATTCAGAAGGCCAAGTGGCTAGCTCCGTTTGGGAAAAGCGTGACTCACAAGTTGATTAATCAGTATACCTTATCAACCCCAAGACAGTACCAATCACATTGGAAGGCCTTCACTACCTGGATCGTACAAACTGACCAGCAACAGTCTTCAGTGGCTTTGATATTTAAATACTTAAATTATCTCTTTGATATGCGTAAATTGTCAGTTGTCACATTAAGGAATCACCTCAGGGCTATTCGGGCGCCATTTTTCGATTTAACTGGCCTTTCCGTACCGGAGGCGTAGGAAAAGGGGTTCATGAGGTCTTGCTTTAGGCTTAACCCTCCACCACGCCAACTCACACCCACCTGGTCTCTTGATTTAACCCTTGAAATGCTTCATTCACGTAGGTATTGTCACAATCCTCCCTATGAGTTGAAATTAAAGAAGGCTATTTTTCTTATGGCCCTCGCCACAGGTGACAGGGTGTCTGAGTTGGCGGCGATGAGTTCGGAGCCCTCTTGCTTAAGGTTCTCGAGGCGTAACATGAGTGTATGAGTGTACATATTGCTCCTGCTCCTAATTTCATTGCAAAAAATTAGTATGCTAACCATGTATTTTCAGAATTTGAAGTTCCATCTCTTAAACAGGGCGATAGACACCACTTGCTTTGCCCGGTGAAATCTCTTATGTTATATATGCGGGAATCTCGACCAACTCAGGCTGGGTCCCTCTGGGTCTCGCGGACAGGTAAACGTCTCCAAAAGCGGCAGTTAGCAGCCTTGTTAGTTGAAGTTATCAGGGAGAGTAATCCGGGTGTTCTTGCACAGTCACACGATATAAGGAAATGGGCTGCTTCGCTCCGATTTTTACATAATTACTCCCTTGAGGATATGCAACAGACCAACTTATGGTCATCTACTCATACATTTCTCACACGTTACCTGTCCGTGAAGCTCATGAAACCTTCTCGACGATGTGTAGCTTTAAGGCAGAAAGTCTAGTTTTAAGCTTTATTTTTGTGTAAAAGAGGTGGGGGGGGGGGGAGTGTTCTAGCTAAGGCCTCCTATCTGCCTACTATGTGATACAGCATGATCGTGGAGTAAAAGGTTCATGTGATAACCCATTCCTAAGACTGAACTAAGTCTAGTCAGGAAAATTATTTTTTATACTTTATGTATGGCAATAGAGTATTCATTTATGCTCAGTAATCTTAAGATTATTTATACATGCATTGTACCAAACTATTTTGTAATAGAGTACCTGTTGTTACGGTTATATAGGCCTATACGTCGTACTTTTTATCAGTATTTACAAAGAGACGAATATTGATTTATTTATTGTCATAAACTACATGTATAGTTATATGTGTATATTATCCTACTGTCTATCCTAACATTCAGGTTATTATGCAACAGGCTAACCCTTAATAAATGCCGCCTGTAAACCCTTTCTATTTTCTTATTAAACATTGATAGTTTTTGTGTGTTTTTTCTTAACCGAAGTAATTTGTTAGTGGTTATGATATTCTTGATGAAGGTCCCCCTCCAGAATTGTGACATCAGGCGCATCGTCAATGATGAAGGGGCCACTAATAAATTATAGGTTTGAGTCCCGAAGGGAAGAACGAAAACCGAATATTTAGTAGTGGCCCCGGAATCATTGACGAGTCTGGCCCTCCCTTCCATCCCCCTTCCCATTCATCTGCTTATTTTAGAGAGTCTTGATATATCAGTAAAGGAAGATGTACGCTTTGCTTTCTTCGAGGGACCCAGGCGACGTGCACATTAGACAGCAGAAGCCTGAGAAATGCAATAGCTAGATAGTGTTTATTTTTATTATTATTGATTATTTTTTACTAGTTTTTCTAGTAGTGGTACCCACATCATATAGGACGAGTCTGTGAGTGGTTTTGTTATATTTAAGAGCGTTTCGCTCACGATGTGTGGCAATCGTATTTGTTCTCACTCCTAGGCGGGAAGTTTGAAAGGCAAGCCTGAGTTCAAAGATTGGCCATAAACAATGTTAAGGCGCAACGTCAATGATTTCGGGGCCACTACTAAATATTAGGTTTTCCTTCTTCCCTTCTGGACTCAAACCTATAGTGGAGTTGCCTGTAACGAGTGTCTCCCCTTATGCCGAAAGAGTGACAGGGTCGAATTCAAGGGACATTGGGGACAAAATGCCTGGACACATGAAGTTTAAAGCAGTTTAAGTCATAGGATGAAGGAAAGATTAATTGAGGGAGAGAGTTCCAGATTTCACTTGTTGAGTAGAAGAAAGACTGAGAAACTTTTCCAATTCTTGGGTTGGAGAGCTAGACAGAATAGAAGTGTGACTGTGTTGAAAGGTGGGTGCCTCGCACTCATCGCAAGGGAGGGTGTATGCACTGAGAGAGCTCTGAAGAACACTGATTGTTGTAATAGCGATAGTAAAGTGAAAGAGATGCAACATTGCAGCGTGCAGAAAGAGATTGTAGGAGACTAGTAAGAGGAAGTGATTTGATGAGACGCTATGCTTTGGAGTAATCTACTCTTTATAAAAGTGCGGTATGGGTTGAGCCTCCCCACACATGCGAACAATACTCATTACAGGGGTGCACTGTGCCCCGATACAGAGCAAGAAGCTGTAAAGGGGTGAAGAACTCACAGAGATGATTGAGCACACTTTACTTTGGGAAGCTGTTTTAGCAAAAGTGGTAATATGATCTTTCCAAGAAAGATCGGATGAAAAAGATACACCTAGAATATTGAGAAAAGATGAAGGGTTGATTTGTGTATTGTTGAAGAATAATTTATAGTCTTATGGAAGATTGCGATGAAAAGATAGAGGGGAAAACTGGGTCTTGGAGGCGTTGAAATTAACAAGGTTTTCTCTACCCCAATCTGAAATAATTGATGGATCGGAAGAAAGGCACTCTATGGCCCTTCTATGTGAGTTTTGGATAACAAAATGGGAGGAGAGCCATTGGTGGTGGCGAACACTGAAATCTCCTAAGATGGAGATTTCTGCGAAGGGAGAAATGGATGATTTATTGTGTTCCAATTTAGAGGTTAGATAGTCAAAGAATTTTGGATAGTCAGTAGAATTAGGGGAGAGATAAACAGCGCAGAAATATTTAGTTTAAAAGTTAAAAGAAAGCTATAGCCAGAGAGTTGAGAATTCAGAAGAATCAAAGTTGAGAACACGAGAGAAAGCAAGATTGTTGTGCATATATATGCAACATCCATCTTTGGCTTGAAACTGATGATAGAGTTAGTAGGTGGATACAGAGAAGGATTTGCTATTCCTCATCATCATAATATAATATATATATATATATATATATATATATATATATATATATATATATATATATATATATATATATATATATATATATATATATATATATATTTATTGTGTCAGAGATATTGTGGTGTGCTTGTTAAGTGTAGTGAAGTAAATAGAAGGAGGAAGTGTTTGTGAGAGCTAGATGGATTACTCTGTGTAGGTGAGCAACAAACGAAATCAGTATGGGTAGTCAGACAAATGAAAAAGGAGTTACAGTACCTCCTTATCACATGCCTATGAGGCCTCCCCTGGGTATAGTCCTGCTTGATTGGTGCCTACAATCTACAAACAGGAGTTACAGTACCTCCTTATCACATACCTATGAGGCCTCCCCTGGGTATAGTCCTGCTTGGTTGGTGCCTACAATCTACACACAGGAGTTACAGTACCTCCTTATCACATGCCTATGAGGCCTCCCCTGGGTATAGTCCTGCTTGATTGGTGCCTACAATCTACAAACAGGAGTTACAGTACCTCCTAATCACATGCCTATGAGGCCTCCCCTGGGTATAGTCCTGCTTGGTTGGTGCCTACAATCTACAAACAGGAGTTACAGTACCTCCTTTTCACATGCCTATGAGGCCTCCCCTGGGTATAGTCCTGCTTGATTGGTGCCTACAATCTACAAACAGGAGTTACAGTACCTCCTTATCACATGCCTATGAGGCCTCCCCTTGGTATAGTCCTGCTTGGTTGGTGCCTACAATCTACAAACAGGAGTTACAGTACCTCCTTATCACATGCCTATGAGGCCTCCCCTGGGTATAGTCCTGCTTGGTTGGTGCCTACAATCTACAATCAGGAGTTACAGTACCTCCTTATCAGATGCCTATGAGGCCTCCCCTGGGTATAGTCCTGCTTGATTGGTGCCTACAATCTACAAACAGGAGTTACAGTACCTCCTTATCACATGCCTATGAGGCCTCCCCTGGGTATAGTCCTGCTTGATTGGTGTCTACAATCTACAAACAGGAGTTACAGTACCTCCTAATCACATGCCTATGAGGCCTCCCCTGGGTATAGTCCTGCTTGGTTGGTGCCTACAATCTACAAACAGGAGTTACAGTACCTCCTTATCACATGCCTATGAGGCCTCCCCTGGGTATAGTCCTGCTTGATTGGTGCCTACAATCTACAAACAGGAGTTACAGTACCTCCTTATCACATGCCTATGAGGCCTCCCCTGGGTATAGTCCTGCTTGGTTGGTGCCTACAATCTACAAACAGGAGTTACAGTACCTCCTTATCACATGCCTATGAGGCCTCCCCTGGGTATAGTCCTGCTTGATTGGTGCCTACAATCTACAAACAGGAGTTACAGTACCTCCTTATCACATGCCTATGAGGCCTCCCCTGGGTATAGTGCTGCTTGATTGGTGCCTACAATCTACAAACAGGAGTTACAGTACCTCCTTATCACATGCCTATGAGGCCTCCCCTGGGTATAGTCCTGCTTGATTGGTGCCTACAATCTACAAACAGGCGTTACAGTACCTCCTTATCACATGCCTATGAGGCCTCCCCTGGGTATAGTCCTGCTTGATTGGTGCCTACAATCTACAAACAGGAGTTACAGTACCTCCTTATCACATGCCTATGAGGCCTCCCCTGGGTATAGTCCTGCTTGATTGGTGCCTACAATCTACAAACAGGAGTTACAGTACCTCCTTATCACATGCCTATGAGGCCTCCCCTGGGTATAGTCCTGCTTGGTTGGTGCCTACAATCTACAAACAGGAGTTACAGTACCTCCTTATCACATGCCTATGAGGCCTCCCCTGGGTATAGTCCTGTTTGGTTGGTGCCTACAATCTACAAACAGGAGTAACAGTACTTCCTTATCACATGCCTATGAGGCCTCCCCTGGGTATAGTCCTGCTTGATTGGTGCCTACAATCTACAAACAGGAGTTACAGTACCTCCTTATCACATGCCTATGAGGCCTCCCCTGGGTATGGTCCTGCTTGGTTGGTGCCTACAATCTACAAACAGGAGTTACAGTACCTCCTTATCACATGCCTATGAGGCCACCCCTGGGTATAGTCCTGCTTGATTGGTGCCTACAATCTTCAAACAGGAGTTACAGTACCTCCTTATCACATGCCTATGAGACCTCCCCTGGGTATAGTCCTGCTTGGTTGGTGCCTACAATCTACAAACAGGAGTTACAGTACCTCCTTATCACATGCCTATGAGGCCTCCCCTGGGTATAGTCCTGCTTGATTGGTGCCTACAATCTACAAACAGGAGTTACAGTACCTCCTTATTACATGCCTATGAGGCCTCCCCTGGGTATAATCCTGCTTGGTTGGTGCCTACAATCTGCAAACAGGAGTTACAGTACCTCCTTATTACATGCCTATGAGGCCTCCCCTGGGTATAGTCCTGCTTGATTGGTGCCTACAATCTACAAACAGGAGTTGCAGTACCTCCTTATCACATGCCTATGAGGCCTCCCCTGGGTATAGTCCTGCTTGATTGGTGCCTACAATCTACAAACAGGAGTTACACTACCTCCTTATCACATGCCTATGAGGCCTCCCCTGGGTATAGTCCTGCTTGATTGGTGCCTACAATCTACAAACAGGAGTTACAATACCTCCTTATCACATGCCTATGAGGCCTCCCCTGGGTATACTCCTGCTTGGTTGGTGCCTACAATCTACAAACAGGAGTTACAGTACCTCCTTATCACATGCCTATGAGGCCTCCCCTGGGTATAGTCCTGCTTGATTGGTGCCTACAATCTACAAACAGGAGTTACAGTACCTCCTTATCACATGCCTATGAGGCCTCCCCTGGGTATAGTCCTGCTTGATTGGTGCTTACACTCTACAAACAGGAGTTACAGTACTTTCTTATCACATGCTTATGAGGCCTCCCCTGGGTATAGTCCTGCTTGGTTGGTGCCTACAAACTACAAACAGGAGTTACAGTACCTCCTTATAACATGCCTATGAGGCCTCCCTTGGGTATAGTCCTGTTTGATTGGTGCCTACAATCTACAAACAGGAGTTACAGTACCTCCTTATCACATGCCTATGAGGCCTCCCCTGGGTATAGTCCTGCTTGGTTGGTGCCTACAATCTACAAACAGGAGTTACAGTACCTCCTTATCACATGCCTATGAGGCCTCCCCTGGGTATAGTCCTGCTTGATTGGTGCCTACAATCTACAAACAGGAGTTACAGTACCTCCTTATCACATGCCTATGAGGCCTCCCCTGGGTATAGTGCTGCTTGATTGGTGCCTACAATCTACAAACAGGAGTTACAGTACCTCCTTATCACATGCCTATGAGGCCTCCCCTGGGTATAGTCCTGCTTGATTGGTGCCTACAATCTACAAACAGGTATTACAGTACCTCCTTATCACATGCCTATGAGGCCTCTCCTGGGTATAGTCCTGCTTGGTTGGTGCCTACAATCTACAAACAGGAGTTACAGTACCTCCTTATCACATGCCTATGAGGCCTCCCCTGGGTATAGTGCTGCTTGATTGGTGCCTACAATCTACAAACAGGAGTTACAGTACCTCCTTATCACATGCCTATGAGGCCTCCCCTGGGTATAGTCCTGCTTGATTGGTGCCTACAATCTACAAACAGGTATTACAGTACCTCCTTATCACATGCCTATGAGGCCTCTCCTGGGTATAGTCCTGCTTGGTTGGTGCCTACAATCAACAAACAGGAGTTACAGTACCTCCTTATCACATGCCTATGAGGCCTCCCCTGGGTATAGTCCTGCTTGATTGGTGCCTACAATCTACAAACAGGAGTTACAGTACCTCCTTATCACATGCCTATGAGGCCTCCCCTGGGTATAGTCCTGCTTGATTGGTGCCTACAATCTACAAACAGGAGTTACAGTACCTCCTTATCACATGCCTATGAGGCCTCCCCTGGGTATAGTCCATCTTGATTGGTGCCTACAATCTACAAACAGTAGTTACAGTACCTCCTTATCACATGCCTATGAAGCCTCCCCTGGGTATAATCCTGCTTGATTGGTGTCTACAATCTACAAACAGGAGTTACAGTACCTCCTTATCACATGCCTATGAGGCCTCCCCTGGGTATAGTCCTGCTTGATTGGTGCCTACAATCTACAAACAGGAGTTACAGTACCTCCTTATCACATGCCTATGAGGCCTCCCCTGGGTATAGTCCTGCTTGGTTGGTGCCTACAATCTACAAACTCGAGTTACAGTACCTCCTTATCACATGCCTATGAGGCCTCCCCTGGGTATAGTCCTGCTTGGTTGGTGCCTACAATCTACAAACAGGAGTTAGAGTACCTCCTTATCACATGCCTATGAGGCCTCCCTTGGGTATAGTCCTGCTTGATTGGTGCCTACAATCTACAAACAGGAGTTACAGTACCTCCTTATCACATGCTTATGAGGCCTCCCCTGGGTATAGTCCTGCTTGGTTGGTGCCTACAATCTACAAACAGGAGTTACAGTACCTCCTTATCACATGCCTATGAGGCCCCCCCTGGGTATAGTCCTGCTTGGTTGGTGCCTACAATCTACAAACAGGAGTTACAGTACCTCCTTATCACATGCCTATGAGGCCTCCCCTGGGTATGGTCCTGCTTGGTTGGTGCCTACAATCTACAAACAGGAGTTACAGTGCCTCCTTATCACATGCCTATGAGGCCTCCCCTGGGTATAGTCCTGCTTGATTGTTGCCTACAATCTTCAAACAGGAGTTACAGTACCTCCTTATCACATGCCTATGAGACCTCCCCTGGGTATAGTCCTGCTTGGTTGGTGCCTACAATCTACAAACAGGAGTTACAGTACCTCCTTATCACATGCCTATGAGGCCTCCCCTGGGTATAGTCCTGCTTGATTGGTGCCTACAATCTACAAACAGGAGTTACAGTACCTCCTTATTACATGCCTATGAGGGCTCCCCTGGGTATAATCCTGCTTGGTTGGTGCCTACAATCTGCAAACAGGAGTTACAGTACCTCCTTATTACATGCCTATGAGGCCTCCCCTGGGTATAGTCCTGCTTGATTGGTGCCTACAATCTACAAACAGGAGTTGCAGTACCTCCTTATCACATGCCTATGAGGCCTCCCCTGGGTATAGTCCTGCTTGATTGGTGCCTACAATCTACAAACAGGAGTTACACTACCTCCTTATCACATGCCTATGAGGCCTCCCCTGGGTATAGTCCTGCTTGATTGGTGCCTACAATCTACAAACAGGAGTTACAATTCCTCCTTATCACATGCCTATGAGGCCTCCCCTGGGTATAGTCCTGCTTGATTGGTGCCTACAATCTACAAACAGGAGTTACAGTACCTCCTTATCACATGCCTATGAGGCCTCCCCTGGGTATACTCCTGCTTGGTTGGTGCCTACAATCTACAAACAGGAGTTACAGTACCTCCTTATCACATGCCTATGAGGCTTCCCCTGGGTATAGTCCTGCTTGATTGGTGCCTACAATCTACAAACAGGAGTTACAGTACCTCCTTATCACATGCCTATGAGGCCTCCCCTGGGTATAGTCCTGCTTGATTGGTGCTTACAATCTACAAACAGAAGTTACAGTACTTTCTTATCACATGCTTATGAGGCCTCCCCTGGGTATAGTCCTGCTTGGTTGGTGCCTACAAACTACAAACAGGAGTTACAGTACCTCCTTATCACATGCCTATGAGGCCTCCCTTGGGTATAGTCCTGCTTGATTGGTGCCTACAATCTACAAACAGGAGTTACAGAACCTCCTTATCACATGCCTATGAGGCCTCCCCTGGGTATAGTCCTGCTTGGTTGGTGCCTACAATCTACAAACAGGAGTTACAGTACCTCCTTATCACATGCCTATGAGGCCTCCCCTGGGTATAGTCCTGCTTGATTGGTGCCTACAATCTACAAACAGGAGTTACAGTACCTCCTTATCACATGCTTATGAGGCCTCCCCTGGGTATAGTCCTGCTTGATTGGTGCCTACAATCTACAAACAGGAGTTACAGTACCTCCTTATCACATGCCTATGAGGCCTCCCCTGGGTATAGTCCTGCTTGATTGGTGCCTACAATCTACAAACAGGAGTTACAGTACCTCCTTATCACATGCCTATGAGGCCTCCTCTGGGTATAGTCCTGCTTGGTTGGTGCCTACAATCTACAAACAGGAGTTCCAGTACCTCCTTATCACATGCCTATGAGGCCTCCCCTGGGTATAGTCCTGCTTGGTTGGTGCCTACAATCTACAAACAGGAGTTCCAGTACCTCCTTATAACATGCCTCTCCCCTGGGTATAGTCCTGCTTGGTTGGTGCCTACAATCTACAAACAGGAGTTACAGTACCTCCTTATCACATGCCTATGAGGCCTCCACTGGGTATAGTCCTGCTTGGTTGGTGCTTACAATCTACAAACAGGAGTTCCAGTACCTCCTTATCACATGCCTCTCCCCTGGGTATAGTCCTGCTTGGTTGGTGCCTACAATCTACAAACAGGAGTTACAGTACCTCCTTATCACATGCCTATGAGGCCTCCCCTGGGTATAGTTCTGCTTGATTGGTGGCTACAATCTACAAACAGGAGTTACAGTACCTCCTTATCACATGCCTATGAGGCCTCTCCTGGGTATAGTCCTGCTTGGTTGGTGGCTACAATCTACAAACAGGAGTTACAGTACCTCCTTATCACATGCCTATGAGGCCTCTCCTGGGTATAGTCCTGCTTGATTGGTGCCTACAATCTACAAACAGGAGTTACAGTACCTCCTTATCACATGCCTATGAGGCCTCCCCTGGGTATAGTCCTGCTTGATTGGTGCCTACAATCTACAAACAGGAGTTACAGTACCTCCTTATCACATGCTTATGAGGCCTCCCCTGGGTATAGTCCTGCTTGGTTGGTGCCTACAATTTACAAACAGGAGTTACAGTACCTCCTTATCACATGCCTATGAGGCCTCCCCTGGGTATAGTCCTGCTTGATTGGTGCCTACAATCTACAAACAGGAGTTACAGTACCTCCTTATCACATGCCTATGAGGCCTCCCCTGGGTATAGTTCTGCTTGATTGGTGGCTACAATCTACAAACAGGAGTTACAGTACCTCCTTATCACATGCCTATGAGGCCTCTCCTGGGTATAGTCCTGCTTGGTTGGTGGCTACAATCTACAAACAGGAGTTACAGTACCTCCTTATCACATGCCTATGAGGCCTCTCCTGGGTATAGTCCTGCTTGATTGGTGCCTACAATCTACAAACAGGAGTTACAGTACCTCCTTATCACATGCCTATGAGGCCTCCCCTGGGTATAGTCCTGCTTGATTGGTGCCTACAATCTACAAACAGGAGTTACAGTACCTCCTTATCACATGCTTATGAGGCCTCCCCTGGGTATAGTCCTGCTTGGTTGGTGCCTACAATTTACAAACAGGAGTTACAGTACCTCCTTATCACATGCCTATGAGGCCTCCCCTGGGTATAGTCCTGCTTGATTGGTGCCTACAATCTACAAACAGGAGTTACAGTACCTCCTTATCACATGCTTATGAGGCCTCTCCTGGGTATAGTCCTGCTTGGTTGGTGGCTACAATCTACCCACTTGGTATAATTATACTGTACTGTATATTAAGTATATCTCACAAATACACGTGAGCTACTAAATGTTATTATACTCTCAGCTTGGCTTGAACTACCTGACTGTCGATGGTTCGAGCCCCGATGAGAGTATATATAAACTAACATATACAGTATATATATATATATATAATTAAGAGAAACACCAGGGCGTGATAGAAGAACACGTTCATCTTGTCTATATTTATTGCAACGTTTCGGAGACACACTTACTCCATCATCAGGCAAATCTACAAATAACAGATACACACACTTGTAAGAAAACACTAGTAGCATAGTGGATTACAATAATTTCATAAAGCCTAAGAAAAATGACATAGTATGAAAATATGAAGAAAGACTATGGTAAACCTAAATATGTATAACAAATTGGTGATATAGAAACACAAAGATACATAGATGACATAATAAATACCACAAACATTATAAGTTAATCACAACACTTCTAAACACTATACATACGGAAACACGAAAAGTAACTTACATTATGAAGATGTTAAAAACACAAGAGGTCGGTTGATTGTTCATTGCTACCTAATGAAGGTTTTAGTTTCACTGATATTAGGGACTCCATTATCGTGAGTTCCTCTCCGTATCGACACGATTGGAGGCCTGAGAAATTATCCTGGAGGAGGGGTAGATATAAGTCTCGGGCATGTTGACGTATGGCGCTATACGGGTGATTAGAATATGGCTTGTTTGTTCTAATCGACTTACCCATGTGTTCAAAGATACGTACCTTGAGATGACGTTTTGTGCAACCTATATACAGTACAGCAATGACGTTGATATTTGTATACTACAGAGGACTGTGGTTATTTAGGTATTATATCTTTGAACTTGAAGAAAGTACTGATTGTTTGCGTAGGTCTGAAAATAACTCTCACTTTAATCTGAGGGTAGAATTCATTTAGGAGTTTATTGAGTTTGTTCTTTAATGAGAAACTGCTTTTACCCGTGAAAGAAATAGGGAAATACAATATAGCTCGCTGTATTGTGGTGAGTTGTTCCTTAGGATGGAGGAGCTGTTGCAATTGTTTACCAATGTAGGAGTCAGTGAATTTAGTATAAAAAAACATTGGCGAAAAGGCCTTTTTCAGGAATTTGAATTCAGAGTCGAGGCTAAGGTAATTTGAACATAATAGGAAGTTTCTCGAACTAGTGTAGATAATTATGAGATTTCATTTTTGTATGAAATTGGAATGAAGGAGGAACATTTTGTAGTTAGGTCGATATACTGTATGTAGGCTTCTTATTGATGGATATGGAGAAGTTGTTGCTCGAGTGATCAATTACGATATCGAGGAAAGGAAGGCGACCAATTGATTCAGTTTCGGAGGTGAATTCGATATTTCCATGCTAGATTTGTCTGATGATGAAGTAAGTGTGTCTCCGAAACGTTGCAATAAATATAGACAAGATGAATGTGCTCTTCTAACACACCCTGGTGTTTATCTTAATTTTTCGCTTCCACTTCCCACGGAATATATAATTATACAGTATATATACAGTATATACAGTATATATACAGTATATACAGTATATATACAGTATATACAGTATATATACAGTATATACAGTATATATCCAGTATATACAGTATATATAGAGTATATACAGTATATATACAGTATATATACAGTATATACAGTATATATACAGTATATATACAGTATATACTGTATATACAGTATATATACAGTATATATACAGTATATACAGTATATATACAGTATATACAGTATATATACAGTATATACAGTATATACTGTATATACAGTATATATACAGTATATATACAGTATATACAGTATATGTACAGTATATATACAGTATATACAGTATATATACAGTATATACAGTATATACTGTATGTACAGTATATATACAGTATATATACAGTATATACAGTATATATACAGTATATACAGTATATATACAGTATATATACAGTATATATACAGTATATACAGTATATACTGTATATACAGTATATATACAGTATATATACAGTATATACAGTATATATACAGTATATATACAGTATATACAGTATATATACAGTATTTACAGTATATATACAGTATATACAGTATATATACAGTATATATACAGTATATACAGTATATATACAGTATATACAGTATATATACAGTATATACAGTATATATACAGTATATACAGTATATATACAGTATATATACAGTATATACAGTATATATACAGTATATATACAGTATATACAGTATTAATACAGTATATACAGTATATATACAGTATATACAGTATATACAGTATATATACAGTATATATACAGTATATATACAGTATATATTATACAGTACATACAGTATATATACAGTATATATACAGTATATACAGTATATATACAGTATATATACAGTATATATACAGTATAATTATACAGTATATATACAGTATATATACAGTATATACAGTATATATACAGTATATATAGTATATATACAGTATATATACAGTATATACAGTATATATACAGTATATACAGTATATATACAGTATATACAGTATATACAGTATATATACAGTATATACAGTATATATACAGTATATACAGTATATACAGTATATATACAGTATATTACAGTATATATACAGTATATACAGTATATATACAGTATATATACAGTATATACAGTATACAGTATATATACAGTATATATACAGTATATATACTGTATATACAGTATACAGTATATATACTGTATATACAGTATATACAGTATACAGTATATATACTGTATATACAGTATACAGTATACAGTATACAGTATATATACTGTATATACAGTATACAGTATACAGTATATACAGTATATATACAGTATATACAGTATACAGTATATATACTGTATATACAGTATACAGTATATATACTGTATATACAGTATACAGTATACAGTATACAGTATATATACAGTATATACAGTATAAGTATATATACAGTATATACAGTATACAGTATATATACAGTATATACAGTATATATATACAGTATATACAGTATACAGTATATATACAGTATATACAGTATATATACAGTATATACAGTATACAGTATATATACAGTATATACAGTATATATACAGTATATATACAGTATATACAGTATATATACAGTATATACAGTATATATACAGTATATATACAGTATATACAGTATATATACAGTATATATACAGTATATACAGTATATATACAGTATATATACAGTATATACAGTATATATACAGTATATACAGTATATATACAGTATATACATTAATATACAGTATATACATTATATATACAGTATATACAGTATATATACAGTATATATACAGTATATACAGTATATATACAGTATATACAGTATATATACAGTATATACAGTATATATACAGTATATATACAGTATAATTATACAGTATATATACAGTATATATACAGTATATACAGTATATATACAGTATATTCAGTATATATATACAGTATATACAGTATAATATACAGTATATACAGGATATATATACAGTATATACAGTATATAATATACAGTATATATACAGTATATACAGTATACAGTATATATACAGTATATATACTGTATATACAGTATACAGTATACAGTATATATACTGTATATACAGTATATATACAGTATATACAGTATACAGTATATATACTGTATATACAGTATACAGTATATATACTGTATATACATTATACAGTATACAGTATATATACTGTATATACAGTATATATACTGTATATACAGTATATATACAGTATATACAGTATACAGTATATATACTGTATATACAGGATACAGTATATATACTGTATATACAGTATACAGTATACAGTATACAGTATATATACAGTATATACAGTATATAGTATATATACAGTATATACAGTATACAGTATATATACAGTATATACAGTATACAGTATATATACTGTATATACAGTATACAGTATATATACAGTATACAGTATATACAGTATATATACAGTATACAGTATATACAGTATACAGTATATACAGTATACAGTATATATACAGTATATACAGTATACAGTATATATACAGTATACAGTATACAGTATATACAGTATACAGTATATATACAGTATACAGTATATACAGTATACAGTATATATACAGTATATACAGTATACAGTATATATACAGTATACAGTATATACAGTATACAGTATATATACAGTATACAGTATATATACTGTATATACAGTATACAGTATACAGTATATATACTGTATATACAGTATATATACAGTATACACAGTATACAGTATATATACTGTATATACAGTATACAGTATACAGTATATATACTGTATATACAGTATACAGTATATATACAGTATATACAGTATATAGTATATATACAGTATATACAGTATACAGTATATATACAGTATATACAGTACGGGCTTCACTGTTCATTGTAAAGCGGTGAATGTTAAGGCTCTCAGCCTATGCCCGAGAGGAAGTAAGTTGGAATATAGAAAAAAAAAAAAAAAAAAAAAAAAAATATACAGTATATATACTGTATATACAGTATACAGTATATATACAGTATACAGTATATACAGTATACAGTATATATACAGTATACAGTATATACAGTATACAGTATATACAGTATACAGTATATATACAGTATACAGTATATACAGTATACAGTATATACAGTATACAGTATATATACAGTATACAGTATATACAGTATACAGTATATATACAGTATACAGTATATACAGTATACAGTATATACAGTATACAGTATATATACAGTATGTACAGTATACAGTATATATACAGTACACAGTATATACAGTATACAGTATATATACAGTATACAGTATATACAGTATACAGTATATACAGTATATACAGTATATATACAGTATATACAGTATATACAGTACAGTATATATACAGTATATACAGTATATAGTATATATACAGTATATACAGGTATACAGTATATATACAGTATATACAGTATATACAGTATACAGTATATATACAGTATATACAGTATACAGTATATATACAGTATACAGTATATACAGTATACAGTATATATACAGTATACAGTATATACAGTATACAGTATATATACAGTATACAGTATATACAGTATACAGTATATACAGTATATACAGTATATACAGTATATACAGTATACAGTATATATACAGTATACAGTATATACAGTATACAGTATATATACAGTATACCAGTATACAGTATATACAGTATACAGTATATATACAGTATATACAGTATACAGTATATATACAGTATACAGTATATACAGTATACAGTATATATACAGTATACAGTATATACAGTATACAGTATATACAGTATATATACAGTATATACAGTATACAGTATATATACAGTATATACAGTATATAGTATATATACAGTATATACAGTATAC
>JBAKBP010017817.1:0-48081 GCA_037953745.1 Lithodes maja | reverse complement strand
GTCTGCCTTGATGACAGGCGATGGCCTGCTCGTGAGCTTGGTCAATAGCCATTGCTGAGAACTGTCGGCTCGATTTGTGTACAACAAAGTTTCCACTCTGGAACTCCTGAGCCAGCTGAGGATGCTTCTGTTCCAGGGTCACCATGTCTCTGTAGTGGATCGGAAACCACCGTGCATAGTTTACATTGTTGTTGGCAAAGAAGTACGATATCAGCTCAGCCAGTGACTGACAGTACACTAAACTAATTATTCAGCTGATACTGAACCCCATGCTGAGTTTCACAGCAGCGGTGCCACCAGTGTGCCCTGGCTGTGCGTTGACATCCGCTCTGTTGAGCTACTACTCTACACCTTCCACTGCAAGTCTCTCAACATCCCCCCCCCCCACCGCATCGTGTCATGTCCAGTTTGGAAGCCTTGTACACCCGTGAACCAAAGTTTCGGCACCCCCTGAACAGGCAGTAAGACGAAGTCAAGGTTGAAGACAGGCCGGACGATCGAAAAGACTCTTAGCGAAGCTGAAGTGAGGTTCACATTCCACTAACTGAAGTCTCATCAACAATGAATATGAATCCCCACCACCATATATAAAGCCGCTGGTCGGTCAGTTGATGTAGTAGGAAATTCATCTGTGCTTGAGGTGAGTGGCTTGGATTTTTTCGTATGAAAAGTTGTCTGCCTGTGTCACATAACTGCACTTGCATAAAATTGTCTACTGTTTTTTGGACACATTAAAGATAGTCATTATTTAATTATTTCCAGGGGAATTTCCTCCCTTTTTTGTGATTGCGTGATTTGGATGGCTACTTATTCCTCCAAACAGTGCCACAAAACCGATCCACGGTTAATAAGTGTTGTCACTTGTTGCTTAACACCCAAAGAGACAGATCTCCGTTAATAAACACTGTGTGTTCTCTTATCAGAAATGGACGTTCGCCAAGGCCGTGCATGGCAACGCCCACCTAACACTCAAGCCAATCGCCCGGAGGTGATAACAAGAAGATCCCTGATAGTGGGCCACTATCAAGCTGGAACCACAATTAGTGGAATAGGCCGGCTCATGGGGATCCGTAAGAACACTGTCAGGCGATGGGTAAGGAGGTTCGAAGGTGAGCATGATTCGAGTAATAGCACGTAATATTATTTAATGAGAAATTAGTTAATGTCATTTCAGCGACAACTAAAATTGTCATTTCAATGGAATTCGGAAATAGCTGAATGCTGGATTATCCAATAAATACCTTAAGAGACTTCGCAGTGTAAAATATAATATACAGTATTAGCATGAATAGGTAGTGTAGGCACTCAAACCGCCCCGTAAGGTGCAATAAGTCTGTTATAGTTTGAATATCTTTCGTAATTCTTTGTGTTCCATTCCTTCCGGCTTCTAAACCCCCTCCCGTCTCCCATACACCCCTCCCCCCTCTCATCGTCCCTTCCACCCCCACCCCCTCTCATCCACCCTTCCACCCCCACCCCCACCCCAATCCCTCCTCTCCCTCCCGCCCCTGTCTCTCCTACACCCCCTTCTCCCTTACTTCCCCCTCCCTTCTCCCCTTCCCCCTCTCCCCTTCCCCTTCTACGAATATTGGCTAACCTTTCTACTCGCGTGAACTGGGGAAAATAAAATTGTTTCATTAATGTTGTTTAATGTTCTGTTTTTACATCTAGATGATTAATTAGGTTTAAACTTCCCCAGGAACCTGCTGATTCCATAACAAATAATTGTTTGGGGAATATTTCCACTTCGTTAAGTGGGAGAGGAATAGTCTCAAACGACCGTCGACGTGGACACTCCACCAAGAGTGTTCCTTTGTTTTCTATACAAGATGACTGTTCGATAACATTAGATTAGGATGGTTTGATTTATTAGGCAAAATTTACTGGAAAACCGATTGCGATTAATTTTAAGGAGTATCCTATATCCCAGCCTAACCTCGCCAAGCTGTAGGTGGGGACGTGTCAGGCAGCCTCTGTAAATTTCTGTGACAGACTGTAAAAACGGCACTTCCCGCTAAATCCTCTTTTCATATTAACCCTTTCACGATCCTGACGCCATTTGACGATGTCTTCTGGCTGTCATTAGCCGTTTTTATTGGAAGTATCTGAGGGACTTGAAGGGATAAAGAGTATCACCATCCACCATCTGACTCCCACATCCCCTTTCTAATCTGAATAAAATAGTCCAATACTACCCAGCATAGAGAAGAGAAAGGCGTCCTCGGAACGTGAAAGGGTTAACTAACCAAAGCTAGCTATCCTTTTCTACAGTCATGTACAATTGTTATCAAAGTGTAAAGCGATTGTTAACGCTCTTAGGATCCGAGGACGCCTTTCTCTTTTTCTTTCCTGGTTATTATTAGACTATTTTATTCGGATTAGGGATGGGATACGGAGCTCAGAGTGAATGGTGATACGCTTTACCCGTATAATTCCCTCAGATCCTTCCTTAACTGTATAAAAACGTCAAACAATTGGCAGAAGAAGATGCCAAAAGGGGTCAGGATCCTGAGGGTCATTTTACAACTATAATACAATATTACTTATTATATTTAAACTGATTAATATTTTTTTAATTCCTGCAGGTGAGGGGCATGTTAAAACAAGATCGAGATCTGGCCGCCCTCGTGTC
Source organism: Lithodes maja (assembly GCA_037953745.1). Taxonomy (NCBI): domain Eukaryota; kingdom Metazoa; phylum Arthropoda; class Malacostraca; order Decapoda; family Lithodidae; genus Lithodes; species Lithodes maja. The sequence goes on along the minus strand of JBAKBP010017817.1, from coordinate 45,449 downwards.
ACTTCCCAAGAAGACTTTGAGCGCATCCTCACTGCTGTCATCCAGGCACCCAAATCATCATCGGTAGCTCTGACAAGAGACCTGGGCCTCAACTGTCACCCTATAACGTCGAGATGCCGGATGCGTGAGGCGGGACTGAACTGCCATGTTCCAGCCATAAAGGAGGTGCTGACAGAAGCCAACAGGAGAGCAAGACTACGATTCGCTCAACAGCATATTCAGCGTGGCCGTGGCTTCTGGCAAAATGTTATTTTCACAGATGAAAAATGCTTCTCCTCTGTGACACGGAACGGGCGGCAGTGTTGGCGAGCACGAAACACTCGGTATGAGGCCAGGCATATAAACGAGAAGGGAAGGAGTGGCAGAGTCACCGTGTCGTTTCATGGTTGGATGTGGTGGCACCTTAACAGCGAGGAATACATTAATATATTGGAAACCTCTTTACTGCCATCTATTCGCGCATACGCCCTTCCAGAGCCCGATATCATCACATTGGTGCATCCCATTCACACCAGCCGAGCAGTCACACAGTGGTTCGCACAGCACCCGGAAATCCAGTTGGTAGATTGGCCTCCAAAGGGATGTGACTGCAACCCCATCGAAAATCTTTGGGGGATAATGGTTCAGGAATGGAATGTTCCAGAGATGACCAAGGAATGCGTAGAAGCAAAGGCCAGAGAAGTATGGGAGGGCGTGAGACGACGCCCAGACATTTGCAGCAAGCTAGTAGACTCGTTACCGGCTCGTCTGCAGGAGGTTATTGATGCAGAAGGGGGATGGACAAGTTATTAAGCTGCGGAGACATTGAATGTTACAACATTAATGCATATGTTGCCATATTAAAAGGACACTGTATTCCATTATCTCTCTGCACAAATAAACTTTATAACAATGTAATTGGTAATATGTATAGCAGATGCTTTAAACAAGGGCTTGATACAATAAACCACATATGAAATATAATATGTTCCTAACACCTACTTGTTCCATTATATTTAGTACCCAAGATATAGTTAACGGCTTATTATGTCTTATTTTTATATTAATAAATTATGCGTTACAGTCTATGACCATGAAATAGATCGCTCTATCACATGCATAAAAAGAAAACTAAAACTATCTTTCGCTCAGATAATTATAATCCGTTTGTGAGACTTATTATTTATTATAAAAGAACAAGCACCATGTTAACTAGGACTTTATGGCACTGTGAAGCATGGTTAAAATGGAACATGGGAGCTTAGCATAAAAAACTATATGAAAGCAGTCGTTTAACCCTTTTAGGATCTAGATGCCTTTCAGCAGCTTCTCCTGACTATCACCATACGAATTTGTACAGCTTGGGAAGGATCTGGGGATCTTAAAAGGCTACAGACTAACTCAATTGACCCTCTGACTTTCATAAACCTTTCCTAATCTGAATAAAATCATGTAAAAATAGCCAGATAACAGATGTAAAGTGTGATGCCGGAGCATGAAATGGTTAAATAAGGGACAGAAGACAGGTATGGCAAAGAAAATGAATAAGCCTGTCGGTGGAAAGCGTAGGTGACTCACAAATGTTTTGAGACTTGGAGCTCATGAAAAGCGAACCTCGGTCTCGTTGCCAAGCCTGGTACACCAGCTTGTCCGAACGTCTGTTGTATCTGCAACCTTGACTTAGCCTTAATACCTGTCCAGGGGGTGCCGAAACTTTGGTTCACGGGTGTACAAGAAGATGCTACACATACTAAACCTCTAACACTACTACGATATACACTACCATTCATTTTAGCCGAGTCAGACGTAACATGAACCTCTAATTTAGCAGAATATTAGGATTCCGGGATTGATATTATGGTACAAGGAAGCTAGTGAGTAAGTCCATGGTTCCAAATTCGGATTATACATAGTGAAAAATGTATGATTTGACACCAAGATCATTCAAATAGGACAAGTCTTTGCGATTTTATTGCGAAATGCAATATTTCTGTATATTCAATGGCGGCCATCTTGAAAAATGGCCGCCATCTTGAATTTTTAGATGGCTAATGGGTTTTATCAAAAGAGCAATCCCCAAGGAGTATGTGTGCCAAATTTGGTGCTTGTTTCCGGAAATGAACGATTCTCCTGAAATTTGCAGTTATCTGGTCCACTACTGTATATATGGAACCATGCATCCGAACATATTCACACTTACTAAAGAACTACGAATCATAAATATCCCTGACAATACCCCATCACAAACTATATTTCCTCGAATATAAACCCTAGTCAGGTAATATGAGGACTCGTTGAAGTCTGGATTATGACCTAGGACCTGCTAAGAAGGTCAGCAATTACATTGGCCTTACCCTTGATATACTCAATTCTGAAGGCATATGACTGAAGAGCTAGCGCCCACCGCATCAACCTGCTGTCAGTATTCTGCATGTTCCGAATGTAGGTCAGCGGCTGATGGTCCGTTTGCAAGATTAACTTTGTGCCATACAAATACTTACGGAAATACTCTATGCCCCAGACCACAGCCAAACATTCCTTCTCAATAGCTGAATAATTATTTTCCCTGTCCAGTAGTTTACGGCTGGCATAACATACCGGCATCAGCACTCCGTCGGCCTCCTGCAGAAGGGCAGCTCCAAGACCTTGATTACTAGCATCAGTCCTGAGATAAAAGATTTTCTCCAAGTTAGGGAGTCTAAGGATAGGCTGATCGCAAAGCGTTCTCTTCAAAGAATGGAACCTCTCCTCAAGGGTAGGAGACCACTGTAACTTAGTAGGGCAACCCTTCCTTAGCATATCAGTCAAGGGGCTAGCAAGTTCAGCAAAGTTAGGAACAAACTGCCTGTAAAAATTCATAGTACCCATAAATGACCTTAACCCGGGAGCTGCGGGGAGACTCTTAAGAGTTCCCCCGGCGGACTGCGGGAAGACTCTTGAGAGTAAGTAAAATAAAAAATCAACTTTTGACATCGAATTTTTTTTTTTTTTTTTTTTTTTTTATTTTTTTATTTTTTTTTTTTTTTTGGCCCCTGGGCCATGCAAAATCTCAGTCCTCTACCTCCCCTCCTTCCCCACTTTCCTCCTCTCCTTCAGTTATCACCTATTTTCCCTATTATTCCCTTATTCTGAGGTATATTTTCGTGCTAACATTAGCGAGTTGCAAGCAGGGTGTTGTCATCACTGATGGCAAGCGAGTGCAAGAGAGAGAGAGAGAGTATCGATCGACTGTGTCTCAGTGGCCTTGGGGGAAATTGGCGGGAAAGCAGTTTGCCTCACCCATACATTATACAACTCGCGCGCTATATCTCCGATTTTGACCATCCAAACGCTGTTTTCACTCGTTTTATTGTTGTTTCAGGTTAATACCTTTATAATCAACCCACAATAGGCGCATATGGATAATTATTAATGCTATTAATGGTACAATGAATATTTTAGTGACGGAAACACCTCAAATACGTCAGCACAGGGGGACGTTTTCAATTACCCCCATGCGCACTTGTTAGGTTAACTGCGACTTAGTTGTAGGTAAGGGAAGCTCCTGAATAGCCTTAACCCTATCCTCAAGAGGTGACAACTTATTTTCTCCAAGGGAGTAACCAAGGTACTTTATCGTAGAGAACCCCAGGAAACACTTTTTAGGACCTACCGTTAAGCCATGCTCTCCCAGTCTTACAAGAACATTTGTTAGATGTTTACAATGAGAACTCCAATCTTTACTATGAATCACTAAGTTGTCAAAGTAACAGGCTGTGTTTGCTAGATCTTTAGTTACTGAAATGCTGGGTGTGAAGGGAATTTATGGTCTCCTGAAAACTCCCCAGGCCCACTTCCTTGGTGCCTGGCACGGGGCTCGAACCTCTGAAGGGAGTTTAACCCTCCTAAAAACTCACAGGTTTTGAGATGACTTGGGTGGGGTTCGAACCCTGGTTAGTGACCATATCCTTCATAGGTCAACCAGGCCCGCGCGCTAACCCACTGTACTACCAATGACGTACAAAAGTATAGTAACCTTAGTCCTATTTGTAGGAACCAGGTGATAGTCTCGTGGTGATTCACGTGATGAGTTTATTGGACTTCCCATCAACGACTATTTTACACTATACCAGACATCAACTCGGGTAGTAGATTATTGGGGTTGCGGGATACTTTCGAGGGCATTTATTACATCCTTCTTTAACTAGGCTAGTCCCTAGCCTCTTTAAGGTCGTAAGGTATCGTAGCTGTATCACCTCAGCAATCTCAATATTGTTAGGGTCCGCGTGATGGGTGCTCTATGTAGCTACCAGATCACGTTCCGTGACTGCCACCAATGAAATGCTGGGTGTGAAGGGAATTTATGGTCTACTGAAAACTCCCCAGGCCCACTTCCTTGGTGCCTGGCGTGGGGCTCGAACCTCTGAAGGGAGTTTAACCCTCCTAAAAACCCACAGGTTTTGAGATGCCTTGGGTGGGGTTCGAACCCTGAATGGAACCTGGTTGAATGCACGGAATACGATTCTACATGGGCAGTGCCTCTGTGTCGTAACAATATCGATCGGGCAAATCTGGCTCGTATTATATTTAATAACTAAATACAGGGCTGACGTAATCACGATCTGTCAGGGGGGTAAGGAAAAATTTGGTTTGTAGCCCAATTAGAAGCTTAGCACCTCGGCAGCCAGCCCTGGACAACCCAAACCCAAAATGGCCGACCCCAGACGACCACCTCCAACCTCTCTAGACCGAATCTCCACACCAATCCACATGTTCCACATCTTTCAACTCACATTCTACTAGTATACAAACCACATCTCTTTCCTTCCCACCATTATTAGGTATATACTAAAGGATATCCACCTCATACATTCTGATGACGTAAGTCGTGGTGGCCGCGTCGTATGCATGTCCCTGTGACTGTCGTAATTACTGTTGTATTAATTTCACGTGCGTTTAGCTGCAGCTGGACCCAACTACCACCGCCACAGGCAACATGACTACAGACCATATATATGATTAATGAAAATGTTTATCTTTAACTATGACAACCCCTGCAGGAGAAGTAAGAGGGAAGACACCTTTTCACTCTCTGTATTATGTGGGGTACAAATATATAGCTATGCCAATTATTGTATTTGATTATGTCATTACCATTTTATGTTTGTTCCTTTGTTGACATACTAACCTCGCATGCCGACTAACCTCTTAACTTTAGACTAACGAATGAACCATAAAACCTCACGCAGTATTTCTTTTCCATAACTTTCGTGTTACCTAATCCAGCATGCCTTGTTTCTTTCTAGCCCCCTTCCACATGCCTTCTACATGCCTCGTCAGACACTACCTCCTCGAACTACAATCCACATGATTCTATCCTTTTTCCGTTGCAACCAGGCAGTGTGCCAGCTGTGCATAGTAGACGACCTGATCACCCCACGGAAGCGCCAATGCCTTGCGTCACGAGTTTGCCCCAGGGGCGTAGCCAGCACAGTCTATCACCATGACAATGATAATTGCACTGCCGCCTGATTATGCATGCCTACTTTATTGACCACTATAAAGCTGTATTTTCTCTCTCTCTCTTGATATCTCTCCCCTTGTCCACACGTAGTCTACGCGGGTATTTCCACCCTAACCCAGGTGGGCCAACAACAACACATTAACTCGACCATCGAGCCGTGTCCAATCCTGGAGGGACCCCTACCTGCGTTGCCCCCCCCTCGACCCCGACATACGGGGCCACTAGGGCAACCTCCCCTAGCAACACCTGTATACATACAGGCACCTTCGAGATATGACAGGATTTTGTCATTTTGTTAAGTCACCTCGACCCACGGGTACGAACGAACTGTTCACTTTCCTTTTCCCCTCTGTCTCTTTTCCTTCTTAAAAGTAACTTACTTCTCGAGTCAACCAATTAGCCACCTGACCCTTCTGGCCGAGGTGCTCTGCCCTCAGCTGCCGTGAACAACAACATGACAGGGCTTGCCATAAGCACCTGCGATTAATTATTCTTATATGCCGGTGTGTGAACTAACGCAGTTATTTAATTCAGAGCATTGGGAATGGAGGGCCAGATTGCCAGAGGCTGACTCCACAGCCCCTGCACAGCTGCCCTGGCCCCGAATATGGAAGAGACCCCTCAGCCCCGGCAACACCCGCCTCCAGCATCCTCCACTCCTCCACCATCTTACCAACTTGAGGAGCCTGTTAGCTCCAGCCCTGGAGGTTATGCATCAACCTCCTCCTCTCCCCCCCTTGAAGTGAGCCCCCCTGTGGGGCTACCCCTGGCAGGCCAAGATGGCCCGGCCCGGAAACCAACACACCAGCAATGACAAACAATCACCAGCCCCCGGCCCCGGCAACACCGAGACACCCTGCCATATATAAACCCCGAGAGGAGGAGAGTGGACAGAAGTACAAACATAGCTTTTTGCCGAGCGGTACCTCGCTCTGCTTGAAGACTGTTTTACTCGCCTGCTGACAGACGACCGGCATCCCGCAAGCTGAACACCAGGACGTGATGTATTATTTTCCTGAATCTGTATTAATCGCGGCAACCCGCCGGTTAATATAGAGATCTACGAATAATATATATCGCCACATATGCACTTGGATTGATTGAACCTCTCGTCATGGATCAGGGATAGTTAAGCAAGGTTTATGCAGACCCAATGCTTACGTTTGTCCGATGAGACGCTACTCTGGCCTCAGCCCAGAAGCAGACCATTTAAGATCCATAGGAGAGAACCTGAACTCAACTTCATCACCCGTCAACCGACCCATCTGTAACTTCTTCACACAACTGGACACCCTGGACGGCCCCCTGGAGCAGCCAAGAAGCCCCCGACGACACCAGATTCAAGAGGAGAAAGAAGATAACCTAACCGGGCATGATTCCGTATTATAGTATCAGTGTAGAGATACCGTGTTACCAACCCGTTGTGTTTGCCTATGTTCACCCTTGAGTTATTCGCTAACCGTGAAGAGTGTTTCGAGTTTGATCCTAGAGTCCCTTGTTTTTGCCAGAGATTTCGTGCTAGTAAATGTATTAAGAGATAATTACCTCGAGAGTATTTACCCTCAGCCACGACACGAGTTATTCCTAAATTGGATGTTAGATATTCTGTGATCCCACAAATTAAGGGATAGGTCGTGAACGTAAATTAATCTCGGTAACGATTTCCCATCCGCGCATTAACGGTTAAAAGTATACATAAATAATTGCCTACTTGACTCTGCTGGATCGTGTAAAGTCGAAACTCAACGTTAGCCCCCACTTAATTGGATAACCAAAACCTTAGGCCAAAAGCAATGAACTGTATCAGATACTGTACAAATTGAATCAGTGCTCCCCCCCTCGAGTGACTTTCTTATCATTTCTTATCATGTCCGTATCGGAAGAATAATGCCTGAGATTCGGAAGTGGCAGTGCATACTCTAATCCAGATCCACGATTGTGCTCGGAGAATTTAAAGACCAAGCTCTGATTACTGGACTTATTACTCCTACTCATGTTCTCCAAAGTGAATTGATTCTTTTCCTATACCGTGAGTGTGTTTAGCGAAATAAAGCTGTATTACAAATCACATTCCAAGATTCTATTTATGTGTTCTGTTGACCCCTCGCATGTATGTATATGAAACCAGATATTCCAGTCTTGCAGAACTCACCTACGCAATCGTTAATCCTGAATAAAATCAGGGCAACAAGCCGTTTTTAACCCAAAGGGCATGCGGGTGAATTGCTTTAGTCCCTGGTTAGTAGTGAATGCAGTACATACCTTTGAATCTGGATGAAGAGGAATCTGCCAGTACCCTTTGTTCATATCAAGTTCAGATATATATTTATCATCAATGAATTCAGACAGGCAATCATCACGGGTAGGCATTGGTTCGGCATCGAAAACAGTCACATCATTCAGAGCACGAAAATCAATGCATAGCCTGTATGAATCATTATTCTTTACAAGTATTACTGGAGAACAGTATGGAGAATCTGAAGGCTCTATGACACCCAGCTCTAGCATCCGTTCCACCTCCTCCTCGAACACTTTCTGTAAATGTTTAGGCATAGGGTAGGGTTTCTTATGAACAGGAACACCTGAAGTCAGTCTAACACGATGCTCAGCAGACTCGGTCCTACCAGGAATGTCCGTTACAACATCTGGAAACTCATCTAACTGTGTCTCAAGATCCGCCTTTTGGGAATCAGCAAGATCAGGGTTGATGTGTACAGAAGATATTTGGTCAAAGTTACAAAGGGGAATAGTACCATCATCGCCGTTCTCCACAGCCTCTGTCTCCACGATACCTGTACCTACAGCTTTACAAAAGAACTCGGGTGAGGAATGGTCAGTTTGTGACACCGCAGCATTCTGATCATCATCCTTCTGTCTCCTATAAAATTTCTTAAGCATGTTAATATGGTACAACTTTGGTTTACCCCATACATCAATTATCTAGTCCACTCGATTCCTTACCTGTACTACCTTATATGGTCCCTTCCACTGCATGAAAAGCTTATTGTTGTTTGTCGGTAGCAACAGCAACACCTCGTCCCCAACAGACAACTTCCTCAGCTGAGTCTTCCTGTCAAAGTATTCTTTATACTGTTCACTGCTAGATTCAGAATGCTGGACTGCTAACTCTGCCAACTTCTCCAACCTGTCTGAGATCAAGGACATGCTGATAAGAACTTCTAAGCTCCTCTTCAAGCTGTTCATTGGCCCAAAGTTCATGGAGCATAGTTAAGGGTCCTCTCACACTCCTACCATACAACAGTTCAAATGGTGAAAATTTGAGAGAGTCATTTGGTAATTCTCTGTAAGCGAAAAGAACCGCTGGAATATACCGATCCCAGTCCTCTGGATGTTCAGCACAAGTTGTCTTTAACATTTTCTTAAAAGTACCATTAAGCCTCTCAATACATCAATTACTCTGAGCATGATAGGGACTAGAGTGAACAGGGACTAGGGACCATGATAGGGACTAGGGACTGCCTTAACGGAGAGTAACTTGTTAATCTCAGACATATTTGGAATCCCCACCCTAGAAAAGATCTCTATCTATATTCTTAAGGGGAACAGCCTCAGGGAACCTTGTTGCACGGTCAATCAGAGTAAGAATATATTTGTGACCATGTTTTGACCTGGGCACCACTGGACCTACAATATCAATGGCTACTTTAGAAAAGGGTTCCGAGACCACTGGCATTGTAGATAGGGGTGCAGGTTTAACTCTACCCTTGTGAGTGAATTTTTGGCACACCTCACAGGACCGACAAAACGTCTCAATATCAGCACCTGCACCTGGCCAAAAAAACTTTAGATGTATTTTACCAGCAGTCTTACGGTGAGAGAAGTGTCCAGCTAGCAAACCGTCATGGGCCTAATTCAGTACCCTATTCCTAAATTCTTTAGGCACCACAAATTGCTTTTTACCTATCTCTTCAGCAGTTTTACTCTCTAGGCAAATTCTGTAAAGCAGGCTTTTGATTTGTTCATACTTCACTTTCCTACCTCTATGGCTGATAACCTTCTGTGATTCCGCCATCTGCCACTGCGACTTCAGCGCTTTACAGTCAGCCTGGGCCTTCTGGAAAGATTTAGTATCTACAGAAAAACCTGCATCATTAATTATAGGTGCAGGTGTAACTGATGCATCCTTCTTTGCCCCAGCCCTGGTTGTTACTGCAGAAACCTTGACATCTGTCTCAACTCCTTTTTCTCCAACAGTGAAGGACGGTACTGCAACACCAGGAACTGTTCCGAGCAGTACATCTGTGCATCTGATAGGAGCAATAACAGCATTAACTTTGCCAGAAAAGAATCTACAGTCAATATCTACATCCATTTTAGGAAACCTGTGAGGCACACCCAGAAAGTCATACACTATACACATTGGACTGGATGGGACTTTACCCGAAATGAATCTGGGGTGTACAATCACAGTATCACACATGGTATCCAGACAAACCTCGGCATTCTTGTCTCCGATCTTGCCACAAGGATCCACTATGGTTCCTGGACGTTTTTCTGTAGAGTCAAAAACAAAACTTACTTTAGCCACATTACCAGAATCTCCACACCTATTCTGAGGACACTGTGCCTTTACATGGTCACCCCCACAAATATAACATTTAATTTGTGACTTACGGGTGTACGTTTTGTTGTATGCGGCATCGTCTGGTTTCCCCGCCTTTTCTGCCGGTTTATTGTACCTCTTCTCCTCTAAATTGGGGGCAGAAGACTTTGGGTTGCCCTTACGTGAAAAATTAGCATTCCTGTACAAGTCTGCAGCTTTGGCTAGATCAGTATTAGCCTTGGCTCCACGTTCATTGAGGAATACTCTCAAGTCTGGAGTACAACTTGCTAAAAACTGATCTCTAATTACAAAAGCATACAAACCTTCATAAGACTTATCTACATCAGATAACACCAGCCACCTTCCAAACACTTGTTCGAGTCTGGCTAAAAATTGTACAAAGGGCTCATCACCTTGCACCTTCATACCTCTGAACATCTTACGGTAAGCATTAGAATCAACCTGAAATGCCTGAAGTAGGGCTTTCTTCAAAGCCTCATAGACGTCCGAGATTTCAGGGGGTAAGCCTACATAAACTTTGAGTAGTGCCTTACCTCTCAGTAGAGTTCCAAGGTGCAGCAGGTAGTCTTCCTCCTTCCAACCATAAAACTTATCTACTTTTTCAAATCTAAGCAAATAGGAATCTATATCATCTCCGTCAGAGAAGGGAGGGATACGAGCTTTACCTGAATCTCCTACAATTCGAGAGGGGTTACTGTCACGGTTCTCAACACTTGGTGGTTGAGCTTTAAGTGTACCAAGGGCAAGTTCATGGGCACGCGCTTTCTCTCTCTCCTCAAGTTGATGGGCACGAGCTTTCACTCTTTCCTCACTTTCTCTCTCCTATTTTTGTCGCTCTCTCTCAGCTGCTCTTTCATCTCTCTCCTCTTTTTGTCGCTCTCTCTCAGCTGCTCTTTCATCTCTCTCAGCTGCTTTTTCATCCCTCTCATTCGCAAGCGTAATCAACTTGAGCAGTGCCTCTTCACCATTCACACCCAATGCCTTAGCCTCCTTGAGTATGTCGGCTACACGACTCATGGTTAAAGATCACAGTTCGAACTACTCTAGAGAAAGTGAACCCACCTAGTAGGCTCACTAAAGCACACTATGGCCAGCAGCTCCGAGATTTAATTAAAGATAAATTTTACTGCCACCAGAGCTCCTGTAATATACTAATCCCAGATAAAGAGAAGGTGTATCCTACACACTGCGCCACTGTAAGTGAAATCACCTCAATTAACATAGGTACTGTGATTTCAAAGTAAGGTAAGTACTAAAGACTAAGCACTCAATAATTACTTAATAATATTACACCTTCTCTTAATCAATAGTGGGATCAGTAAAATATAATACTTGTTTTATAGTATTATACTCATATTATTTCTTTAATATACAATTATAATTTTGTTAACTCCATAACTTATTTATACACCAATCACTCTTGCATACCCCACTACCACAGTCACCTACACAATCACTCATAAAAGCAAAGACAATAATGGGTCGCTAGAGGAGCTGCGTTGTATGGGTTAAAAGGTCTTGACTTCCGCTGTAAAAAGTCCTGCTAGGAGTCACTAATAAGTATAGCCCTAGTACCATGACACCAGTCAAAAGATTAACCATGCACGTTCCCAGACCACGTTCAAACATCACACTCTTGATACAGGCAGGCCCCTCACACAGTAGTGACACAGGTAGGCCCCTCACACAGGCCTTCAACCAGTGGTGATACAGGTAGGCCCTTCACACAGGCCCTCCAACCAGTGGTGATACAGGTAGGCCCTTCACACAGGCCCTCCAACCAGTGGTGATACAGGTAGGCCCTTCACACAGGCCCTCCAACCAGTGGTGATACAGGTAGGCCCTTCACACAGGCCCTCCAACCAGTAGTGATACAGGTAGGCCCTTCACACAGGCCCTCCAACCAGTGGTGATACAGGTAGGCCCTTCACACAGGCCCTCCAACCAGTGGTAATACAGGTAGGCCCTTCACACAGGCCCTCCAACCAGTGGTGATACAGGTAGGCCCTTCACACAGGCCCTCCAACCAGTGATGATAGAGGTAGGCTCTTCACACAGGCCCTCCAACCAGTGGTGATACAGGTAGGCCCTTCACACAGGCCCTCCAACCAGTGATGATAGAGGTTGGCCCTTCACACAGGCCCTCCAACCAGTGGTGATACAGGTAGGCCCTTCACACAGGCCCTCTACCACAACCACCATATTACCAGGCTACCATGATGTCACCACTCGAGTTTTCAGCCAGCAACCATGTAGGGGAACCAATACAAAAGGGCGGTGGAGATTACTCCACTCGCTGGGTAGTCGGGAGTAGCCAAGTCTACAGCTCAGACCGGACGAAGTGCAGAATATCGTGAACTAGCCGTCTTATACAAGAAAGGAGCTCTGGGACAAGGTGAGGCCCACCCAGCACACGGCAGCAACCACACACTGCCTACAGTACCGTAATGAAAGAAACGCTGTAGAGTAATAGTCTAATAAAGCAATAAAGTAATTATCTAATAAAGCACTATAACTTCATAATAACTTCGCAAATTACAAACAGCACTTTACTCCACGGTACTCTACTGTAAACACTAGGTAAAGGAGGAGCTGTGAATTCGTTGTGTGCTGTAGAGAGTCTACCTATCAGGGGGTTCAAACAAAGTTAAGAAAGTTAATATTAAGCTTCAACTATCTCATTACGGATAAAAAGATAATTCATGAGCATAGTTCGAAGCACCAAACACTAGGAAAGGAAACTCCCTCTCGTGCTCACTTGTACCGCTCTCACACGTACCGAAGCTACTCGAAACAATGAACCCTCAAACAAAACACAGGCTCTCACTAACACCCATATATGGAACCATTCATCCGAACATATTCACACTTACTAAAGAATTACGAATCATAAATATCCCTGACACTCCATCACGCTTAAAATACAACCCCAAGATCCCCCTTCTGGATAAATTTGTTAATAGTTCGTTAACAAAATATCCCGGTCCTCTTAAATTACAGGAACAAAAATCGACATCTAAATGGCACGAAAAGTATTTATATTGAAAAATAAATTAGGTGAAAGGTCTTAAAATCGCTAAAGTAATGGGCTGAACGTGTCAAAACCAAAAGCTTAATGGTGCTAAACATTAGGGAGGTGTGGGTGGGTAGTTGGTAGAAACAAAGAAGAACAAAACATTACTCCCCCCCCCCCCCCCCCCACACACACACACACACATACTTTTAGCTCGAACGTCCCTTGATTTCGGCCCTGTCACTCTTTGAAATCTGGGGGAGGCACTCGCTGCAGGCAGTTATGCCTTTTGTCTCCCTCATTCACATAACAAATGTGTTGATTCTAATTGACTTCCAAACTAACGATTCTACATATTTTAACCCTTTGAGTACCGGTGACATCTTTCTGTTTTTACTTCAGCTGCATTTTGACGGTTTTATAAATATATACTGTATATATACTGTACAGTATATACAGTATATATATTCTTTCTCTCAGTCTAATGCAAACAAATCTTGGTTTACTCACGCTTGTTCTACTGCTGTTCACAAGGAGGAAGCATTCAAACGGACCCGACGCCTTAAAACTCAAGAATCTCATTCTTCCTATGTTTCTGCCCAGAATCAAGGCAAATCTGTTCTTCGACTTGCCAAACACTTTTTCATCAATAATAAATGCACTGAACTATCCAACTCTAGCTCTTCCCAAGCTTTCTAGCCAAAAACCTCTCCAACAATTTTTCTTCCTCGTCTTTGCCTCCCCTTTTCCACTCTGATGGCACAACCATCACTTCTTCCTCTGACAAAGCTGAACTCTTTGCTCAAACTTTTGCTAGAAACTCCACCTTGGATAATTCCAGTGCTATTCCCCCTCTCCACCCCCCTCTCCCCTACTTATGCCTAATATCCTAATCTCTTCTAAAGATGTACGTTCTACCCTCTCTGGGCTTACCGTAATACTATGAAGGCGTACGGTCCGGACGGTGTTCCTCCTGTTGTACTCAAAAAATGTGCTTCCGTGCTGTTAGGCAAACTTTATTGTCTTTGTCTCTCCTCTAACGTCTTCCCTTCATGCTGGAAGATTGCTCTCATTCTACCTGTCCCAAAAAAGGGTGACCGATCTCAACACTCCAATTATCATCCAGTTGCTCTCATCTCTTGTATCTCTAAAGTTTTTGAAACTATTCTTGCTTCCCAATTTCTTAAGGATTTCTCTTCTCATAATCTACTCTCAGATCCCCAGTCTGGCTTCCTCAAGGGCTGCCCTACTGGTGATCTTCTTTCATATCTTAATAACTCTTGGTCATCCAACTTTCAAGACTTCGGTGAGACCTTTTATATTGCACTAGACATATCGAAGGCCTTCGATAGAGTCTGGCACAAATCTTTAATTTCTAAACTACCCTCCTTTGATTTCTAACCCTCCAGCTGTGCCTTTGTCTCTAATTTGCTTTCTGGCCGTTCCATAGCTGCAGTTGTGGACAGCCATTGCTCACTTCCTCATCCTATCAACTCTGCTGTTCCTCAGGGCTCTGTCCTATCTCCTATTCTCTTTTGAATTTTCTGAAATTCTCTTCTCAACTGTACCTCCAGTCCCATTCATTCATACGCAGACGACTCTACCTTACACTACTCAATTACGATAGTTTTCCAGAACGCCCAAGCCAGCAATCCCTCAAAGACAAACGTAATGAAGCCATAGAACACTTAACTTCTGATCTAACTACTATTTCCAATTGGGGCAGAGAAAACCTTGTTGCCTTTAATGCTTCCAAAACCCAATTTCTCCATCAATCTACCCGTCCGGAACTCCCAGCAGACTATCCCTTATTCTTCAACAATACAAAAATCAATCCTTCATTTTCTCTCAATATTCTTGGAGTCTCTTTTTCTTCTGCTCTCACTTGGAAGGACCATATTACCAGTCTTGCTAAGGCAGCCTCCCAGAAGCTGGGTTTGCTCAACCGCCTCAAGGGGTTCTTTAACCCAGCACAGCTTCTTGCTCTGTACAGGGGCACGGTGCATCCTTATATTGAGTATTGTTCACATGTGTGGGGAGAATCCTCTCACACTTCACTCCTAGACAAAGTGGAAAGGAAGGCCTTTCATATCATTAACTCCTGCTCACTCACCAAATCTCTGCAATCTCTCTCTCTCCGCCTCAATGTTGCATCTCTCTCGCTATTCTATCGCTACTATAATATTCAGTGTTCCTCAGAGCTCTCCCAATGTATACCACCTCCTCTACATAGGGCACGTGGTACCCGTCTTGCAAAACAATCCCACCCCTACTCTGAGCAATTCTCTAACCCAAGAGTGAAATGTTGCTCTCAGACTTTCTTCTATTCAACAGCTGAGCTCTGGAACTCTCGCCCAGAATCAGTCTTTTCCTCTTCCTATGACTTAAATTGCTTCAAACTCTGTGTGTCTAGGCATTTTGTCTCAAACGTCCCTTGATTTAGGCCCTGTCACTCTTTCAACTCTGGGGGAGGCACTCGCTACAGGCAGTTCTGCCTTTTGCCTCCCTCACTCACATAGAAAAAACATAAAATAAACAAATAAATATATATATATATATATATATATATATATATATATAATATTATATACAATATATATATATATATATATATATGGAGATATATATATATATATATATATATATATAGAGAGAGAGAGGGGGGGGGGGATTTGGTCGAGGGTTATTTTTATGGGCGTGAGGACGGATAAGAAAATTAATTAACCCCTTGAAGCTCTGACGCGTTTTAGCAGTATATTTTGGCTATCATTAGACGATTTTATGCAGCTTAGGAAGGATCTGTGGGTATTACAAGGGTAAAGACTAGCAATCAACTCTCTGACTTCCATATACCCTTCCTTTTTTTTTTTTTTTTTTTTTTTTTTTTCTATATTCCAACTACTCCCTCTCGGGCATAGGCTGAGAGCCTGTACATTCCACCCCTCAACACTGTGAAGCCCATGAGGTCTTGTTCCAGTCTGGGGAGTGAGACATGTGAAGCATCCATCATGGCTTGAAGCAGCTCCATCTCTGAAACGGCCGGTTGCTTCGCTCAAGTGCTTCACCGTCTCACCCTCCAGACTCAGACCCTCACTCTCAGAACGCCATCTATTGAGCAGTGAACTCACTAGGCATTGTCCCCCTGTAACATATTTTGAATATGGGAATATTCATACAGTGTTATTTAATCAGGGAACAATGAGGGTACTTTTTGGCATTTCGGTGGGCTTTGTGGTAATGCACTGATACTAGGTACAGCACAAATTCAATCCCAATAATATCTTCCCATTGACATATCGGGATTTGAACCCGGGTCCATTGGATTACCAATCCAGTGGCATGACCACTCCACCACACCTCCCCTATCTGAATAAGATCGTCTAATAATTACCAGAAAACAAAACAGAAATGGGTATTGGAGCTTGAACGGCTTAAGAATCAAATTTAGAAGATTTTGTTTTTCTTTTGTGCTCTCTTTATTAATTTAGAAAGGCTATAGTTGCATTTGTATTGATGTTAGTATTGATGTTAGTATTGATGTTACTTAAGACATCATATTTTGCTTTAATTTGTAATAGGGCTATAACAATATATTTTGTTTTGGGAACAATTAATTAGTACCGGTACATCCAACCAATGTATCTTGTAGTTTCTTTTTTTTTTTTTTTTTTTTTTCTTTTTTTAAGAGACAATGAACGGAGGAAGGAAAAACACAGATAAAACAAAAAGGTCCATGTGCCTAAAGGCATCCTCCATTCATAAAATGTTTGTAACAACTGGATTTAAACATTTGTAGATTGTAAGTTTGTGGAAAGCAATTCGAGGGAAGTGAATTCCAAAGAGTAGTAGCTCTGGGGATAAATGAATTCTGATAAGCAGAAGTTCTGCATTGTGGAGGAGAAAGTGTAAATTCATGGGCGCTCTCAGCTGCCCTAGTTCTACGGGGAAAGATGTGGAGAGGCGGCACAATTGAAGCAAGTTCCTCGGAACAATTGCTGTGAAAATATCTGTAGAATAATGCAAGGGATGCAACGTTTCTTCGTATGGATAATGTAGGAAGGTCCTGTGTGATTGCAGGGTTATTGATTAATCTAATAGCTTTATTTTGAATTTTGTCCAACTGCCTCAATGCAACCACTCCACTTCCACCCCACAGAGGTGAACAGTAATCCATCTGAGAATGCACATCTATCTATCTATCTATCTATCTATCTATATGCTCAGGCCCAATCCCCATTTTGGGGGTAGCCGACTCAAGACAGAGCAAGAACAGGGAAAACACAAAAACAACATAAAACAAAAAATAAACACAGATAAAAAACACAAACTCTCACACATCCAGGTCACCCAGGAGAAGACCCAGAGACCAGGGTTACCAACGTCGCTCCAGCACTCCCACGGCCCCTGACCACCCGGAGAGGTTCCGATCTCGGCAGGCAGACATGCAGCGGAGCCAAGGCCACAAGCCCTCCCACCACACTTCCAGGCACACCCTTCATATTTATCGTCTCCCCGGGCCAGGCGCCTGATGGACTATTATCTAGTCCAACTTACGCCCGACCCCTTACTCCAAATGACCACGTGTTCACTCAACTATTCACAAGCATTCTCCATTCACTCCTGTCCACCACCACTTCCCCTGCCTGATCTATAGTCATTCCTCTATCATCCAAAGCCTTTCTTACACAGTCTCTCCATCTCAATGGGGGTCTTCCTGCTCTTCTATCTCCCCTTGTACCTGACTCACATATTCTCTTTGTAAGCCTTTCATCTCCCATTCGTTCAACATGACCATACCAGCTCAGCACCCTTCTGTCCACTCTGGCTGACAAATGTTCCTGCTGCCCCACTCTCCTACGTATCTCTTCATTCCTCAATCTGTCTCTACGAGTAACTCCACACATACTCCTCAAGCAGCTCATCTCCATCACATCCAGCCCTCTTTTCTCCTTTTTCTTCAGAGCCCATATCTCAGCCCCATACATCAATGTTGGCACAACAATTCCTTGATACAGTTCACTTTTTACTTTTACTCCGAGATTTCTCGTCTTCCACATACTTCCCATTGCTCCGAAAACCTTCCTTCCTTCCCACACTCTCTGTTTTACCTCCACTTCCATACCTCCACTCCTGCTTATTGTTCCTCCTAGATATTTAAAACACTCTACTTGTTCCAATATTTCCCCATCCAGCCTCACATCTAGATTCACCCCATGCTCTCCCCTATTACACACCATTACTTTACTTTTATTGACGTTCACCTTCAGTTTCCTCCTTCCACAAACCACACGCACATGACTTTTATATATTACGGCCAACTGCTCGTCAGTGAAGAATTCTCGAACTCTGTACAGGAGTCCCATTTTTTTAGAGGCATTCTTAGCAATGCTTCTAACATAATGTGTTCAGCTCAAGTTAGTAGTTAATGTTACACCGAGAATGTCAATACTAGGGGAAGTGGGAATATTTACATCATTAACAAATTTATGGGAGTCAGTGAGATTCTGTCGGTTAGAAAATTGAATGTACTTGGTTTTCTGTGCATTAAAGGAAACTAGATTCTTTTGTCCCCATCCATTAATTCTAGAAAGGTCCTGGTTCAGAAAAATTGCAGTGTTTATTTTTGAATTTATAAGATTGGGTTGGGTGAAAGAATTGGTAAATGTGAAGGAACTGTGGAGTGTTGAGTCATCTGCGTAGGAATGTATTGGATTATGAGTGGTAGATATGAGATCATTGATATGAATGAGGAACAGAATTGGGGCCAAAACTGATCCCTGGGGAACACCAGCATTTATTGAGTGAGATTGAGAATAAAGGCCATCTACCATTACACGTATTTTTCTGTTATGAAGATAAGAAGAAATTAGTGGAACTAATGATGCAAGGCCGTAGTGTGACATCTTCGACAATAAGGATTGATGCCAGACTCTATCAAATGCCTTTGATATATCCAGTGCTATTGTATGTGTTTCACCATGTTGGTCTGTAGCTTGGTTGATTTGATGCGTAAGAAGGCAAAGAATGTCTGCAGTTGATCGACATCGTCTAAAACCATATTGCCTATCACTGATTAATTTATTATTCTCAAGATGCTTAATTATGTGATTATTTAATATAATTTCAAAGACTTTACCAAGAGTGGAAGTTATAGCTATTGGTCTGTAGTTTGATGGATGTTATCCTAGGTGTTCACCAGAGAACTGGTATCACCCACTACACTGAACAGTAGATCACACCAACATTCAAAACAAAAGCTTCCTAGAAAAAACACCGTGAGATCCAGACGAAAACAGTATGATGTTGGTCAGTATTTCATGAAACAAGCAGTCATGTGCACTACAGAAGATAATGGGTATGAAGAGGATAATTAAAGTGTTAATTGTGTTCAAGTTATCTACCCATTTAAAGGCATAGTGATGGTAATGATGCCATTTAATACAAGGCTTGAAAGGTAAATCACACAATTTTCCCAATTATTGTGTATACCTTTTTCATATTCTTTTAAAAGTTCATGTCAAAAATCCATCACACACCACCTGGTATTGAACCTGGACCAAATTATCAACAGTACACGAGAGAGAGAGAGAGAGAGAGAGACATACAGACTGAGTGTGTGTATTAGTTAAAACATTCGTGTGTTGGTACCTTGGCCAACCAAGCTGAACGGAAGTTATGTTTTCGCTTCCGTCTGTCTGTTTGTTTGTCTGTAAACAAGATTTCTCAAAAAGTTTGTTTTTCTTTGTGTATGAAGGAGGCAAATGGCAGGTTGCCTGTTGCGAGTGTCTCCCCCCCAAACCAAAAGAGTGACAGAGCCAAATGAACCCATTGGCTGCATGGGAATTTCTGGAACGTCCTGGCAATTTAAAGCAATTTACAGGCTCTTAAGGCCTCTTAAAGCCTGTAGAAATGAGTGTCAGTGGGTGGGAGTGCGAGAGGCTCCCCTCCGTTCACCAGTACGGTGGCCGGTGCACTGAACCGTCTCCCCAATGTCTCTCGAGCCCTCTGCAGCGCTAGCAAGACAAATGTAGCGCGACATTTCTCATAATTAGCGAATATTCATCGATGTATTTGGTAGCACTGCGGGTTAATCCCACACGCTACGAAGCTCGTTCTGGTGTCATTTTGAAGCTATTTTCTTCTAGTTTTTAACTAAATATATTTCATTTCATTCAGACACTTGCCTAATCATTGAGGAGTGCCTGAATGAGCCCTAATATAGCGGAAATAGGCAGAAATATCCCCACACCATAAGTGTTAAAGGGATGTAGTCGAAATGCCAGGACACACGAAATGTGAAGCAGTCTAGGTCATAGGATGAAGGAAAGATTGATTGAGGGAGAGCGTTCCCGAGTTCATTTGTTGAGTACAAGAATGACAGAAAATTTGCCAATTCTTAGGTTGGAGTGCTTGACAGAATAGGAGTGGGACTGTGTTGAAAGGCGGGTGGCTCGCACTCGCCGCACGGGAGGGGTATGCACTGAGAGAGCTCTGAAGAACACTGATTGTTGTAATAACGATAGAAGAGTGAAAGATATGCAACATTGCGGAGTGTAGAAAGAGATTGTAGGGAACTAGTAAGAGGAAGTGAGTTGAGGCGAAATGCTTTTGATTCTACTCGTTCGAGAAGTGCGGTATGGGTGGAGCCTCCCCACACATGCGATCAATACTCAATGCAGGGGAGCACTGTGCCCCTGATACAGATCAAGAAGCTGTGTTTTAGCAAGAGTGGTTATATGATCTTTCCAAGAAATATCGGATACAAATGATACACATAGAATATTGAGAGAAGATGAAGGGTTCAGTTGTGTAATGTTGAAGAATAGTTTATATTCTTGTGGAAGACTTCAATGGAGAGATAGAGGAAGAAACTGGGTCTTGGAGGTGTTGAAAGTAACAAGATATTCTCTGCCCTAATCATAAATAACTGATAGAACAGAAGATAGGCGATCTATGGCCTTGTCACGTTTGTTTTGGAGTGCTTGCATGCTGGGTTGATGTGAACAAATTGTTGAATAGTGTAAGGTTGAGTCATCACCACATGAGTAGATAGGACTAGAGGTACAGTTGAGTAGATCATTAACCCTCCCGCATTCGGTAACTTAAATATGTAACTTATGGTAAGACCTTCTCTAATTTGCCATGAAATATCAGGCTGGGCGAGTTTTCGAAGCCTTGTGTTTTTCTGTATTTTCATCCACCAGAATGCTGTTTATTGTGATGTATCATATGTCAATGGAAAGAGGAATATTTATAGTACATGATAAAACAAAAACAAATGTAAATAAATCGAAATATGAAAGTGTAAATGAGTCCGGAATACAATTATTTCCCATGCAATTGTCTTCACACTCTCCTAGCTCTAAATTGTGAGTGATGACCATATATTTTTTTTGCTCAAATAATAGTATTTTTTCTCCTCTTTCCAAATCTGAAAACATAAATTGTTTATCTTCAATAGTTCTCAAGCAGTGACCGAAAAAAAAATATATGATTTTGATTGATATGGTTTATAGCATTTTAGATTTATTTCGTTGCTACGAAGTGTATGGTTTTAAATTTAGGCTGTATGAATACGGCAACTAATGCTGATGAGTATAAAACAAACTAGAAGTTCCTAGGACAAATACTTTTTGCGCTATGAATATTTGAAATGAAGAGCCAAAATGCGAATATTTACGCTTCACCCATCTCTGTTCCGGCGATGCTAGCCGGGTTCCGAGCTGTTCCCCACCTCGTGGTTGTGTTATTTGCTCGGATACGTATATAACTGTATATATCACCAGAATCGAAAAATTGTGCTCTTTCCAATGGTGAAAACAAAAATAATATTGCGTAATTGGTTCGCGAGCTATGCGCAATTTTTTCCATGCAGTGACCAAAAAAAAAATAGATATGGTTTATAACATTTTCGATTTATTTCATTGCTACGAAGTGTATGGTTTTAAATATAAGCTGTATGAATACGGCAAATAATGCGGATGAGTATAAAACAAACTAGAAGTTCCTAGGACAAATACTTTTTGCGCTATGAATATTTGAAATGAAGAGCCAAAATGCGAATATTTACGCTTCATCCGTCTCTTTTCCGCCAATGCTAGTCGGGTTCCGAGCTGTTCCCCACCTCGGCATTGGTTTATTTGCTCGGATACATATATAACTGGTTATATCACCGTCATCGAAAAATTATGCTCTTTCTAATGGTGACAACAAAAATAATATAGCGTTATTGGTTCGCGAGCTATGCGCAATTATTTCCATGCACTGCTATTGTTTTGTAAATAAATGAGAATGTTTATACAGTTGTTTATCTTTGCCACAATATACAACACTTTTATATAATTTTCCTTGCCAATAATTGTATAATGTTCATAGAACACATGTCAGTCATGAAGGTTGTCAATTTTACTTACCTGATAGGGCCACAACCCTTTCCAACGAGAAGGGAAATGGCTCCTGGGTTGACACTGAAAAAACAAAACAAGAAAGCCAGGTTATCATCAAATAATAAATTCAGAAATAATTCTATTGTACACACAAATAAAGTAATATATAAATATAAAAAAAAAAATATATATATATATATATATATATATATATATATATATATATATATATATAATTATATATATATATATATATATATATACCGGTATATATATATATATATATATATATATATATATATATATATATATATATATATATATACACAAGGTGTCAAACAAAATATAATGAATGGTAACAAAAATGTGTGTATGTGTGTGTATATACTGTATATATATAGGTATATATATATATATATATATATATATATATATATATATATACAAGGTGTCATAAATATATATAATTATATATATATATACATATATATATATATATATATATATATACAAGGTGTCAAACCACAGAAATATGCAGATTTCCAAGCCACCCTAGGAGGTACTGCATTTGACTCGTTATTTTTTGGAGTGGTTTCCCCAGGAGGCCTATATCCACTTTGATGATGAAGGTGGGTGAATGTGTGGGTGAATGTCGGTGGGTGAATGTCGGTGGGTAAACGAGGGTGGGTGAATGAAGGTGGGTGAATGAAGGTGGGTGAATGAAGACGGGTGAATGAAGAAGAGAAATGGAGAAGAGAAATGAATGAATCAATGAATGAATGATTGCACATGGCTCCTGACTATAGGACACCTGCATTGTGACGATGGAAAAGGTTGAAGCAGTCGTTGACGTCAATGCAGAGGGCAACCGTGCAAGTCGTGCAGCGGAAGCTTGTGTCCTTGCGAATGCCGTTCATTACTTTGCAGTAATAGCAACGGAGTCGCTTCTTGGCCGGAATCCTCTGCCGAGAATGGTCCAAGGCCCTGTTCAACCGGACATGGTTCAGAACAATAGGACGGGGCCTTGGGACAACTCCAGGTCGAGGTCTCCGGATTCGCACCGCTCCTGCTGCTTCCAGTACTGGTGGCGGTTGGTTGGCAGCTTCAAGAGCTGCTTCCCCATCGTCACCAGCAGCAGCTGCATCAGGTGCTAGTACCACGGGGGGTTGAACCAGGACATAGTTTCCCCCCGGGGCAGCAGCATCAGCAGCAGCATCATCTGGTTCTGGTGGTGGGGAGGGGACATCGAGACGTGGTGCCCTCTCAATGCCTCCACCAGGAGCAGCAACAGGAGAGGGTGGAGTGTTGTCAGGAGCAGCAGGGGCTGGGGAGTCTGGATGGTCGTCGTCAGACGACCCAGATGATCCACCGGGTTGCCGTTGCCTGCGTGCATGCCTCTGTGGCTCACGCTGGTCACGCGGCAGATCTTATGCTCGGTGGACTGTCCTCCCCGACATAGGCCACTCTGCAGGGTTGAAGTGCAGCAAGGAAGTACAGATGTGCTCCTGGAAGTCCAGCAAGGTCATCTTCTTCCTTGGGTAGCACTTCCTGTACAGGACATGGGCGTTGAAGAGGGCCATTTGGATGAAGTAGAAGGTGATCTTCTTCGTCCACTTGACCGTCCTTTGCTGGATGGGATAGTACTGGACCATCTGGTCGAAGTGATCCACCCCACCCATGTGGATGTTGTAGTCTTCAACGCAAACAGGTTTGAAGATCTCCCTCTGTCCACGACGCCACTTGCCCTGTTGGTCCTTCTCTTTGAAACTGACAAGCTTCGGGATGGTGTCCTGGTTGTGGAAAGTGGACACCATGTTGACGATGCGCTTGTCTCGCCAAAGTAGGACCATGGTTAAGCCGTTGTTCATTGCTAATGTCGCATCGCGTTCAAGCTGTTTTGCTTTAGCAATGTCGCACAACCGCTTAGGAGCTCCTCGTACAAGGCGCAGGGTGCCACACACATAGATGTTGTGTGTGAGCATTTGCTGGCACAGGTCAACTGAGTTGTAATAGTTGTCCATGTACAGGCCTCTGAAGGACTCCGTGAGACCCTCCACCGTCTCCTGGATAGATGTACCCGGACCGGTGTAGACCCGAATGTCCCACACATAGCCAGTCAACGCCTCTGCCAGGATGTACAGCTTGACACCGTACTTCGTCGGCTTCATTGGGTTGTAAACCTTGAATGAAAGGTGACCCTTCCATCCAAGGCTGCCTTCGTCAAGGGACAGCTTTTCGGCGGGGATGTATGCCAGCTTGAAGCCTTCAAGTAGGTATTCCATCACCGTCCGAACCTTCACAAGCCTGTCCTTGTTCTGCCTGCAGACTGCCTTGTTGTTGAAAGCATGGAAATACTTCAACAAGGCTAGAAACTTAGTCCTACTCATCGTTCTCTGAAATACTGGGTAGTCGTGAAGGACAGTTGAACACCAGTAGTGACTCAGAGAAGGAATCTTGGTGATGCCCATGAGGAAGTACAGGCCAAGGAATTTGGCCATTTCCTCCTCACCAAACAGGTGCCAAAGAGCGGCTGCTCCGTCAACGAACTTGGCGTAAGCATTTGTCTCCAATACCAGGTATTGCAGCATCTCCCTTGTGAAGAAGAGCTGGAAGAACTGGACAGGAGTCACCGGCTTTGGAACCTGCATGCCAGGGGTCCCTGAGAACAGATCAAGCTGGGGGTCGAAGGGGGTGTCGGTCCAACCGGCATCACGATCGGGGGCAGGATCGCGAGCACGGCCACGACCACCGCGAGGACCACCGCGAGGAACACCTCTGCGGCCCCTGGGCCTACCACCTGCCCCCCTACGGGGACCTGGCCTCCGGCGTGGCATAGGTGGTAGGTCGAGGGGTTGAGTGGGTGGGGCTTCTGCATCAGATGATGCAGAAGCCGGTGAACCTGGTGCAGCACCAAGTGGTGAAGGGTGTGGAGCTGGTGAACCTGGTGCAGCTGCACCAGCTGGTGAAAAGTGTGGTGCAGCTGGTGCAGCTGTACCAGTTGGTGAATGGTGAAGAGGAAGCCTTTGGGGAAGAAGCTCCTCGATTGCTGCTGGAGGATTCAACGCTGTGCATGGCACCTCAGCAACAACCTGAGCACGCACTGCGGCTTCAGCAACCTCAGCACGCATTGCGGCTCGATGCTCAGGCAGAACAAATGCCGAGGGGGTCAACGGTGTGTCGCTGAAGGGGGACACTGCGGGGGTGACCGTTCCCATGGCATGCGAAGGCGGGGTATTCAAAGTGCCCACATCAAGTAGCGTAGCAAACAGGTGTGGGCTGCGGGCTGGTGATCCTGCTGGAAGCCAGGATGAGGCACCGCCACGCGAGGTGGATGGAAGAGGTGACGTGGGAAGATGGGGGAAGTTGGGTGATGGTAGGAGGTAATCGGCGATGTTATGGATGGGATGAGATGTAGATGGGATGGGATGAGATGTAGATGGGATGTGGATGGGATGGATGGTGGTGGTGGATCCGCTGGGGCTGGTTCAGTTGGTGGTGGTGGTGGTGGGTCGTCTGACGTTGCTGGTGGTGGTGGTGGGTCGTCTGACGTTGCTGGGGCTGGTTCTGCTGGTGGTGGTGGTGGATCGTCTGACGTGGCTGGGGCTGGTCGTGGATCGGCCGAGGTGGGGGCGTCGAGGCGGAGTCGCTTGGGCGGAAGTGAAGCCCAATCCTCATCGTCAGACCACTCGTCCGACTCACTCTCGCTCGCCGTCTCATCCGTCGTCGTCAGGTCCAGCACCTCGTTGACCACATCTTCCAGCTGGGAGTCCCGCAAACGTTTCTTAACATCCCTCTTGTCCGACATGGCAGCTGGCGTATGGTGGTAGGCTGGCGTATGGCGGTAGGCTGGCGTATGGCGGTAGGCTGGCGTATGGCGGCAGGCTGGCGTAGATAGCTTACGATGCTGAAACCAAGAAATGGAAATAAAGGAAAAACATAATTGACGTTGATAGTTGTCATGACGCAAGTTCGCCATCACTGGATCCATATAACGTTGGTATAGTTCACCATGACATAGTCATAGTTTTGCATTATCCGATTCCAGATGACGTGAGTATAATGGATTGATGACGGTATAGTTCCGCATTTTGTAATTCAAATGGGGGAACACCATGACATAGTCATAGTATGGCATTATAAGAATATATATATTTATACCTTGGAGCTCTTTGGCCAAACACCCTGGGGAACAAGAACAACACAACAGGGAAGGGGACAAGAAAAACAAAATTATATATATACGGTATATACCTTTATATAAAAAATAAATATAATCAAATAAATCCCAATATATATAAAATAACTATATAAATACTCGATTATGGGCCCTGCCCTTGCTCTGGACCTAGTGGGTGGTCCCATTGACACCCTGGGGAACAGGAAAAATAACAAAAACAAATATATAAATGAAACAAAATTATAAATAAAATAAAATGATAGGCCTATAAATAAAATAAATAAAAACTATAATAAATAAAAATATATATAAAATAACTATATAAATACTCGATTATGGGCCCTGCCCTTGCTCTGGACCTAGGGGGTGGTCCCATTGACACCCTGGGGAACAGGAACAATAACAAAAACAAAAGACGTTCTTGCCTTACTAATTTGCTTAGTTTTTTCTCAGAGGTATATGAAGCAGTAGATAATGACAAGTCATATGATATAATATATTTAGATTTCAGTAAAGCTTTCGACAGAGTCCCCCATGAGAGATTGATGAGAAAGGTTGAGGCGCATGGAATAGGTGGGGCGTTGTTGGGATGGATTAGGTCATGGCTAATTGGTAGGAAGCAGAGAGTCAGCATAAATGGTACGAAGTCAGAATGGGGAGCAGTCAAAAGTGGTGTCCCCCAGGGATCTGTATTAGGTCCTCTGTTGTTTGTTATATACATAAATGACCTAGATTTAGGTATAACTAGTAGGATAAGTAAATTTGCAGACGATACCAAAATGGGGAAAACAATTGATTCAGATAGAGATATAGAGTGCCTCCAAAGGGATCTAGATACCTTACACGAATGGTCAGTAAATTGGCAGATGAAGTTTAACATTGACAAATGCAAGGTATTAAAGATAGGGAAGATGCATACAAATGTTAAATATAAACTAGCTAATGTGGAATTAGAAAACTCGAATTGTGAGAAAGATCTAGGTGTGTTTGTTAGCAATGATTTGAAGCCTAGACAACAGTGTATAAGCGTTCGAAACAAGGCAAACAGGATTCTCGGGTTCATCTCTAGGAGTGTGAGTAACAGAACTGCTGATGTTATCTTAAAACTTTACTTGTCATTAGTGAGACCCCATATGGATTATGCTGTTCAATTTTGGTGTCCTTATTACAGAATGGACATAGATTCATTGGAGAGAGTACAACGTAGAATGACAAAAATGATCCATAATATTAGAAATCTTCCGTATAAAGAAAGGTTGAAGAAATTAGGCTTACATTCGTTAGAGAGACGCAGAGTTAGAGGGGATATGATAGAGGTGTTCAAGTGGGTTAGTGGGATTAACAAAGGGAACATGACAAATGTACTAAAGCTCAGTGATAGCGAAAGAACTCGTACCAATGGTTTCAAATTAGATAAATTTCGTTTCAGAAAAGATATAGGCAAATATTGGTTTGGTAACAGAGTTGTAGATGGGTGGAATGGACTACCAGGTGCTACAGTGGGATTAAAAACGATAGGGAGCTTTAAGATAAAATTGGATAAGCATATGGACGAGAAGGGTTGGGTGTGAAGGGGGATCAGCAGGGTTGGGCCAATCAGCGCTCTGCAGACTCCCGTAATCCTGCGTTAATCTCTAACCGTTTTGGTAAGATGATCCTCAGGGTATTAGAGTGTTGAGCCTATAATTGGGCTTTGTAATTGGGGTTGTGTGGGACAGGGATCTGCCTTGCTTGGGCCAATCGGCTTTCTGCAGACTCCCATTTTCTTATGTTCTTATGTTCTTATGTAAGTATGTTTTGATCAATAATTGGCATCAGCAATATTTACACATTATTTTTTTTTGTAGTGAGATATACCAACATGTTCCTACACTTACCCACCCTATTCAACATCTGACAGACATTAATACAGCACAGAGCGAGTCAAACGTAATGACAGCTGAGACATGACTTATTAGCGCAACAGTACCCTGATTACAGACTACATTCACAGCCATAACCATCTCAACAGTAAGGTAACAGTTCACATGCACCTCACACAGACAAACTATACACATTAATTGAAGATGGTGCTATAGTCCATTCATTATTAGTAGGCCAGAAATCCTAACCCCTAACCTCTGTAACTCAAGAAGGGTAAGAACAAATTGGCTGTAAATTTCCACACCTATTCCCTGGTTGACTCTTCCCAAGTCACACACAAGTGCACACTCCACCTTGAGCCACATACAAGATTTTGTAAAAATTGGAATGGAAACTTTTATTCCTCATGAAAAGTACAGTAAAAGATCTAATTTACCTAAATGGTTTGACCATAATTGTGCTAGAGTAACTGAACAAAAAACAATAGCCTACAATGCATACACAAGATCAAAAACACATGAAGCCTTTAATTACTTTAGAAACATCAGAAATCATGCCAAAACTGTATTAAACCTAACTAAATCAAACTTTTTCCATAAGCAGGCAAATAAACTTCTAAATAATCCAAATGATAACAAAATATTTTGGTCTACTCTTAACTCATTCAAATCCAACTTCACTACTGCTTCATCCATTCCACCATTAAAATCTCCGACTGGCAATCTTGTAAGTGACCCACGAGGTAAAGCTAACCTTCTTGCGGATATTTTCTCCACCAACTCAACCTTAGATGAAATAAATCAAGATGTCCCTGTACTTAATTTTAATTCGCCTGAAATTCCCTCACTTAAGATCCACACCAGACATGTCAAAACTATTTTGCAGAATTTCCCAGTAGATAAGGCTTCTGGTCCAGATGAAATTCCTCCAATAGTACTTAAGAATTGCTCCTTGGTGCTCGCTCCTGTATTGGCAAATTTTTTCCGTCTGTGTACTCATACCTCATGCTTCCCAGTACCGTACCCTGGAAAGAAGCAAACATCCATCCAGTTCCTAAAAAAGGTGCCTCTTCAGATCCATCAAACTACAGACCAATAGCTATAACTTCCACTCTTGGAAGCATCTTGAGAATAATAAATTAATCAGTGATAGGCAATATGGTTTTAGACGATGTCGATCAACTGCAGACATTCTTTGCCTTCTTACGCATCAAATCAACCAAGCTACAGACCAACATGGTGAAACACATACAATAGCACTGGATATATCAAAGGCATTTGATAGAGTCTGGCATCAATCCTTATTGTCGAAGATGTCACACTACGGCCTTGCATCAATAGTTCCACTAATTTCTTCTTATCTTCATAACAGAAAAATATGTGTAATGGTAGATGGCCTTTATTCTCAATTTCACTCAATAAATGCTGGTGTTCCCCAGGGATCAGTTTTGGCCCCAACTCTGTTCCTCATTCATAGCAATGATCTCATATCTACCACTCATAATCCAATACATTCCTACGCAGATGACTCAACACTCCACAGTTCCTTCACATTTACCAATTCTTTCACCCAACCCGATCTTATAAATTCAAAAATAAACACTGCAATTTCTCTGAACCAGGACCTTTCTAGAATTAATGAATGGTGACAAAAAAATCTAGTTTCCTTTAACCCGGGAGCTGCCGGAAGACTCTTAAGAGTTCCCCCGGCGGACTGCGGGAAGACTCTCTGGAGTAAGTAAAACTAAAAATCAACTTTTTACATCGAAAAAAAAAAAAAAAAATTTATTTTTATTTTTTTATTTTTTTATTTTTGTTTGGCCCCTGGGCCATGCAAAATCTCAGTCCTCTACCTCCCCTCCTTCCCCACTTTCCTCCTATTCCTCAGTTATCACCTATTTTCCCTATTATTCCCTTTTTCTGAGGTATATTTTCGTGCTAACATTAGCGAGTTGCAAGCAGGGTGTTGTCATCACTGATGGCCATCGAGTGCAAGAGAGAGAGAGAGAGTATTGATCGACTGTGTCGCAGTGGCCTTGGGGAAAATGGGCGGGAAGGTAGCTTGCCTCACCCATACATTATACAACTCGCGGGCTATATCTCCGATTTTGACCATCCAAACGCTGTTTTCACTCGTTTTATTGTTGTTTCAGGTTAATACCTTTATAATCAACCCATAATAGGCACATATGGATAATTATTAATGCTATTAATGGTACAATGAATATTTTAGTGACGAAAAACCTCAAATACGTCAGCACAGGGGGACGTTTTCATTTACCCCCGTGCGCACTTCAGAGGTTAATGCACAGAAAACCAAGTACATTAAATTTTCTAACCGACAGAATCTCACTGACTCCCATATATTTTGTAATGATGTAAATATTCCCACTTCCCCTAGTATTGACATTCTCGGTGTAACATTAACTACTAACTTGAGCTGGACACATTATGTTAGAAGCATTGCTAAGAATGCCTCTAAAAAACTGGGACTCCTGTACAGAGTTCGAGAATTCTTCACTGACGAGCAGTTGGCCGTAATATATAAAAGTCATGTGCGTTCTCAGATGGATTACTGTTCACCTCTGTGGGGTGGAAGTGGAGTGGTTGCATTGAGGCAGTTGGACAAAATTCAAAATAAAGCTATTAGATTAATAAATAACCCTGCAATCACACAGGACCTTCCTGCATTATCCATACGAAGAAACGTTGCATCCCTTGCATTATTCTACAGATATTTTCACAGCAATTGTTCCGAGGAACTTGCTTCAATTGTGCCGCCTCTCCACATCTTTCCCCGTAGAACTAGGGCAGCTGAGAGCGCCCATGAATTTACACTTTCTCCTCCACAATGCAGAACTTCTGCTTATCAGAATTCATTTATCACCAGAGCTACTACTCTTTGGAATTCACTTCCCTCGAATTGCTTTCCACAAACTTACAATCTACAAATGTTTAAATCCAATTGTTACAAAAATTTTATGAATGGAGGATGCCTTTAGGCACATGGACCTTTTTGTTTTATCTGTGTTTTTCCTTCCTCCGTTCATTGTCTCCTTAACCCGTCCAGCCCCGGCTAGTTTTGTAATGTTTGTTCACCAGAACCCGGCCGGTTTTCAAAAAATGGTTTTATTCCAGAAACAATTGCAAATGGGTTAGGAATGAAGGAAAAACCACGAAAAACCGCTCAAAAAGCTTAAAGAATGGTCCTACAGAGCCCCCGAAAACGTATTTTACAAGTGTAAAAAATTGAAGGCAATTATCCCCAAAAAACAGGTTATTGCGTGCTCACGCGCACGCACGTGGACTTTAAAAAAAAAAAAAAAAAAAAAAAAATATATATATATATATATATATATATGGTAGAAGTATTAGGTCGATTCCTCTATTGGTTTTTGAGTTATAGAGATTATAGTGATCAAGATGTTTGGCATATTTATATTGGATAGGCTATAGTATCCCTTCTTAGATAACAACCTTGTGAGTATAGAACAAAGATCTTGGAATATGGAAGCGATTCATTGTTGGCATCCCCTCGACGATCAAGGCGTCTCTACACTACCAGCACAATGACAACCACACTATCCACCACCACTACTCTCACTAACTCACCACCATCAACATCACCATCCACAACAACAACACCAACCTCGACACTGCCAACAACAATAACAACACCACCACCATCATCACTAACCATAACACAACCACTAACAACAACACCAACACCAACCTCCACACTACCAACAACAACCACAACACCACCACCATCATCACTAACCATAACACAACCATCACTAACCATAACATTTATTATGTTCCTAACATAACCACTCATAACAACACCACCATCATCACTAACATAACCGAACATAAATGTAGATTCGACAAGAACCAAAAATATTATTAAAGAGCGTTCCGTGAATTCTAAAATAACAAATTTAAAGGTTTTCTATGCAAACGCTCGTAGCATACGCAATACATTTTCAGATTTAGAGGAGCTAGTGTTTACAGAAGATTATGATGTGATTGGCATAACAGAATCTTGGCTCAATACAGAAGATAGAGACTTTTTAGCAGAATATTCACTTCCCGGTTACGTAATGTTTGAGAAAAGCCGAATAAATAGAAATGGAGGTGGCGTTTTACTTTATATCAAAGAAAGTCTTAACCCTACCCTCTTGTCAAAACCTCAAATTGTGAACGTCGACACATCTTTTGTGCTAATAAAGAATAATAAAGGTACAAAAATAATACTTGCGTTAATATACAGACCTCCAGCTCAATCAGTGCAAACTGACCAAGAAATTTACGAACAAATTGCAGATGTAAGTAACTCACAAGATATATACCGTAATTTTTGGTGACTTTAATTTACCTGTGACCAAGTGGGGCGATACGCTTACTTCACACTCCGGACATGACTTGTATACGAACTTGCAAGAGAGTTCGCTTTATCAATTTGTTCGAACGCCGACCCGTGGTAATAACGTTCTTGACATTGTACTTGCAACAAAAGAAGAATTAATAGAGAATTTGAATGTTGGTGATGAATTCAGTAACAGCGACCATCGTACGATAACTTTCACTTTAAAGTTTACTAGTAACGAACCAAATAGTAGCATCGAAAAAGTCCCTAATTTCAAGAAAGCAAACTTTCATAAACTTAGAGCTATGTTTAAAGAAACTGACTGGAGCTTTTTAATTAACAATAACGACATAAATACATCTTGGAAGTTATTCGAAACCACTTACCTAAAAGCAGTGCAAGACTGCATACCATCGAAAATACGGCGTCCAGGCCATAATAATAAGTCCAAATGGTGGAATAAAGATATTTCAAACTGTCTGCTTGCTAAAAAATTTGCTAATGATAGATTAAAATCCTCACAAAACGACGAAGAACGGGTGAAATTTGTAGAGCTACGACGCAAAGCCAAAAAGTTAATTAAGCAAAGTAAAAAGACCCTAGAGTTACATATTGCGAATCAAAGTAAAACAAACCCGAAAGAATTCTATTGTTATATCAGAAAGAAAAAAGTAGTTACTTCAACTGTTGGACTGTTAGTCGATGAAAATGGAGAATACACCAAAGACGAAGTACAAATGAGTAATGCCCTCAAAACCTTCTTTGCATCAGTTTTTACAACAGAAGACCTCAGTGATATCCCTACACCATCGCCGATTCAGATTGATAATTCAGATGTTCTAAGCAA
Source organism: Lithodes maja (assembly GCA_037953745.1). NCBI lineage: Eukaryota > Metazoa > Arthropoda > Malacostraca > Decapoda > Lithodidae > Lithodes > Lithodes maja. Next base: position 11,728 of record JBAKBP010017817.1, on the reverse strand, counting down.
TATCACCGTTACAGAGAGAGAAGTATTGAACTGTTTAGATAAACTCAAGGTAAATAAAACGCCTGGACCTGATACAATCTCGCCTAGAGTTCTAAAGGAAGCTAAGGATGAGCTCTCCAAACCACTGACATTACTATTCAATAAATCCTTGCAGTCTGGAACTATGCCTGATCAGTGGAAGCTAGCCAACATAACACCGATATTAAAAAAAGGCAGCAAACCCCTACCCAGTAACTATCGTCCAATTAGCTTAACCTCAGTTGTATGTAAAATGCTAGAAACGGTCATAAGAGACAGACTCATAAATCACTTAGAGGAAAATAACATACTTAAAGATACTCAACACGGCTTTCGTAAAAAACGTTCCTGTTTAACAAACCTCTTAGACTTCTTCCACGATATCCTCAACCTCTACGATGTGAGTAAAGCTGTAGATATTATATACCTTGATTTTCAAAAGGCCTTTGACAAAGTTCCCCACAAACGTTTACTGCTAAAACTAAAAGCGCATGGAATACAAGACGGTGTGTTGAAATGGATAGAAAATTGGCTCAGTGACAGAAAGCAAAGAGTAGTCATAAACGGTAAGGCATCTAAATGGACCAATGTAAGTAGCGGGGTACCCCAGGGATTGGTACTAGGACCAATTCTCTTTCTAATTTACATCAACGACATAGATGAGGGTCTCACCTGTACAATCTCAAAATTTGCTGACGATACAAAAATTGCAAATAGCGTACTCAGAACTAGTTGACGATATGCAACACCATCTAGATAAATTGTCATGTTGGGCCCAAATTTGGCAAATGAGTTTCAATGCGGATAAATGTAAAGTACTACATATCGGATACCTAAATGAGAAAGCAAACTATTCGATGAATGGCGCTCGGCTTAAGAATGTAAACAGAGAAACCGATCTGGGAGTAACAATATCGAGTAACCTAAAACCGAGTCAACAATGTTCAGAAGTTGTTAAGAAGGCAAACAAAATAATTGGCTTTATAGGCAGGGCATTTGAGCATAAATCCAAAGAAGTTATCCTAACCCTTTACAATTCCTTAGTCCGCCCTCTTCTGGAATACTGCGTTCAATCCTGGTGTCCATATTACCAAAAAGATATAAACAAGCTAGAACGAGTTCAACGTAGAGTTACCAAAATGATACCTAGCCTAAAGAACAAACCATACGAAGAGCGTCTTAGAGAATTAAATCTATTTCCTTTAACCCGGCGCAGATTAACCCTTCTTTGGCGGCACGCAACTTATGTCATGTGAAATAAATATGGACTAAGTGGCGGTTCACAACTTATGTCGTGTGCCATTTTCACCACATAATGTTGCTGAGAGAGAGAGAGATAAGTGGTGGGAGGAGAGTAGCAAGCGTATGACTGCTCCAGACCACCGCGGCGGACCTACTGACATGAATCCCACCCTCCCTCACTCGCTACACAGGGAATTATGTAAGGAAACTACCTAATTACATGGTTTTTGCACTCGTGTTGCGCGATCGTTGCAAGAAAACTAGCGGTCGGTCGTACAAGGATGGTTGGGGTGTTATTGGAAAGCTCTGTTTATGCCCTTTCAGGGATAGATACTTGTTTTACACTCTGGGTCTTATTTAGGCATGAAAATGATCACGTAAACAACCCTAGTTAGGGTAAAAACACCCCGCTGGGCGGTACATATAAATTACCGCCTAGGCCGCTCGTAGGGTGTTAAGAGGTGACTTAATTCAAGTGTTCAAAATCATCAAAGGCATCGACAATATGAACTGTAGTAAGTACTTCACTATCGACCAATCTAATTACACACGGGGAAACGGTTACAAAATTATTGGTAAATCTTTTAACTCACACGAATCTAAGAATTTCTTCTTCAATCGAGTTGTCAACTTGTGGAATGGGCTTCCCCGAGACGTTATAGACTGCAGCACCGTTGACTCATTTAAACTCCGCCTAGACAAATATCTTGCATCAAACCCGCGACTGACTGTGTTTGTAAATGAATAACTTTGTTTTATCCTCCCCTCAGTTACTAACCCATCTGTCCCCTACTAATTTCCTAATCCTGCCACAGACATTAGTTCCCTTTCCAATGTTCCCTTACCCACTCTAAACCACTGTTTGGACACTTGATCCTCAGTGTTTTGGAGGACAAGCAGCCTAGAAGGGTCACTAGACCTGTTGTTGCTTTATTTCCTTTGTACTCCTTTGTACTAACCATAACACAACCATCACTAACCATAACATAACCACTCACAACATCACCACCACCATCATCACTAACCATAACACAACCATCACTAACCATAACATAACCACTCACAACAACACCACCACCATCATCACTAACCATACCATAACCACTCACAACACCACCACCATCATCACTAACCATAACACAACCATCACTAACCATAACATAACCACTCACAACAACACCACCACCATCATCACTAACCATAACACAACCATCACTAACCATAACATAACCACTCACAACACCACCACCATCATCACTAACCATAACACAACCATCACTAACCATAACATAACCACTCACAACAACACCACCACCATCATCACTAACCATAACATAACCATCACTAACCATAACATAACCACTCACAACACCACCACCATCATCACTAACCATAATACAACCACTAACAACAACACCAACACCAACCTCCACACTACCAACAACAATCACAACACCACCACCATCATCACTAACCATAACATAACCATCACTAACCATAACATAACCATCACTAACCATAACATAACCACTCACAACAACACCACCACCATCATCACTAACCATAATACAACCACTAACAACAACACCAACCTCCACACTACCAACAACAATCACAACACCACCACCATCATCACTAACCATAACATAACCATCACTAACCATAACATAACCACTCACAACAACACCACCACACTCGACATTAGTAAAGCCTTCGATGCCATCCCCCGCCACAACCTAATGGTGGGGTCACACATTCACGTATATTGCTCCCGTCAGCTCCCGTCTGTTGTAAACGAAGGTATATTGGTAGTTGGCAACCGATAACGTAAAACGTAATGGCATAATACGCAAAACTTATATGAAAATACGGTCAGTCGGGGGGGTACTCGCGCATGGCGCGAGTAGAAACGAGTAGCCCACGTGGGTCCGGAATGTTGTGGGTGCAGCCAAGGCCGCGCGGTTGTTGATTCTAGTTTAATCAGGAACGTGGCTCGCCCTCACGTATGTCAAAAGACGGCAAAAGTTACGACCGACCAGGCCACCACTGTCGTCTGACCAGAGCAGCGTCGTCGGACGTAGCAGCTACCATGTCAGACGAGAGCTGGTCTCGTTCATCGTAGAATGTTCTCGTCGAACGTGGAAGTATGCGTGCGTGTGGCAACGCCGCCGCACTGCGCGTTGCCGGGAAGACGCGGCAATGTCGTACGTGGTGGGTATATAAGGACAGCGGGAGTTACTGCCGTCATACCTCACACCACACCAAGACGACAAACACCATCCCTGCTACTCTGCCACCCTGCCACCCTCCCTGCCACCCTGCCACCCTCCCTGCCACCCTGCCACCATCCCTGCCACCCTGCCTGCCACCCTGCCTGCCACCCTGCCACCCTGCCTGCCACCCTGCCACCCTCTGCTGCCACCCTGCCACCCTCTGCTGCCACCCTCTGCACGCTGCCCTGTCCTGCCCTGTCACCATGGCTACCAAGGCTACCAAGAGAAGTCTGAAGAAGTCTTCAATCTCACCACCTGGCCCCACGCCTGCAACCTCGCCTGTCCCCTTGACGCCTGCAACCTCGCCTGTCCCCTCGACCTCTGCAACCTCACCGCCTGTCCCCTCGACCTCTGCAACCTCACCGCCTGTCCCCTCGACCTCTGCAACCTCACCGCCTGTCCCCTCGTCGTCTGGGTCTGGAACATCGCTGATTGACACCTCTGACGGTGAAGTGTTAATGAATATACCCGACGATGATGGAGAGGTGTTGGACGTTGAGGAAAGAGAGGAAAACCCCGACGAAGTTGACCAGGAAGAGGGACAGGATCAGCCAACACAACCAACAAAACGGCGCCGGAAGAGCACCAACATTATCCTGACGGAGGCGCAGGAGCGTATGTTGGGAGACTGGCTGGAGCAGGATGTGCCTTATCTGTATGATAAGGGTGATAACCGCCACAAAGAGAAGGAGCACATTGACCATCTTTGGGCGGAGAAGGCAGCCAGTCTGGACCCCCCCATCACCGCCTCGGAATTGTTAACATGGTTCACCTCTCTCCGCTCCAAGTTTGGCAGGCTCACCAAGGACAAGAGTGGTGAGGGGGCCAAGAGGTTGACTGAGAGGGAGAAGTGGATACTCACCATCTTCCACTTCCTCAAGCCCCACATCGTGCGACAGAAGAAGCCCAGGAATCTGGGTATGCCTCAGGTACGTTTATATTTGCTTTTTTCTGAAATATTTTGTTTATGTGCCATTATTGTTGTAAAATTATCTTGTTAACTTAATTCTATAATTACCTTAAATTTTTGTTAATGAAACACCTAATAACACACAGAAGTTTATTAATTTTATTTAAAGGTTACAAAGATGAATGGTTATGTTGATTGGTATTTAACATTTCATAAATAATTAACATGTTACTAATTATACATTCATGTCTCAACAGTCTGCTGCCCAAGCTGCCGAACCTTCTCCTGTGTGTGGACCTCTGCCTGATGAACCCGCCGATGAGGAAGACCAAGCATCCGGCAGTCACGAGAACACCACCCCAGCCATCTCCACGCAGAGGGCGAAGCAGGGGAAGCCTCCTGCTGCTGTTCCTGCAGCTCAGGGATCTGGAACCCTGGAGCAAGTGAGTAGAGGAAATATTAGTGTTATAATAGCAACAATAACTTTCAACATATTGGCTTCCCAGAATACAACATAATTTTGTGTAATAATGTTTCTTGTGTTGTGTAAAGTGTAAGTCTTCTCTTTTTCCATCATGGAAACAATAACTTTGAAGAATACCACATAATTTAATTTGCTAACGTTCGTAATTGGTTATTTATTGAAATATGTTTCGTGTGTTTAATGTTTCCTTGTTCCATTCCAGGTCCTTGTCACTGCGGAGCAGGTGCGGCAGAACCTGGCTGGGGTTGCTGGTTTGGTGGAGGACCCCGAACTCCAGTATTGGCGCTCCTCCATGGATGTCTTGGCAAAGGACTGTGTGGGGTTGCCGCACAAATTCAGAAATCCCTTTAAGAGTGAGCTCATGGCAGCCCTACAGAGGTTCAAGACTGCCTCTGAGGAGGGAGTCACCAGTGTTGGTCCGGACCTCATGCTGCATGCCATAAGAAATTATGGCATTCCGGCGCCACAACCTCAACCTCAACCACCTCCACCTCAAACAAGCGATACTGTTATGTACCAGGGGACTCCGACAAACACACTGTCTCAATCAGTGTTGCCAAAGCCTGCTCCTGCGTACGTGCTACCTCCACACCAGGTTGCAGCACTGCAATCGTTGCTGATGCGGCCGCCCCCGTCGGCAACACCCCCTACCATATTCCACCCAGCTACTGCCTCCACACCAACGCACTTTGACCTCTCGCAGTTGAGCTCCCAGTTTGGGCTTGGGAACACAAGCTTCAACTTTGAAAACTTTCTGGCTGCATCCTCACCTGCACCTTCAAACCCAGCTACGCCGGCACCAAACATTGATCCCCAACAGACCCTAGAGACCCCCAAGAAACAACTCAGCCTGGAGAGCCCAAAGATGTGATAATTTTAGCATATATTTTATAATGAAACATGTATTAAAATTACAAAATAAAAATAGTGATGACGTGTGTGTTTATCATTCCAATTTTGTAGGTAAAGTATATATTAATAAGATGACAAATGAAATATATCCTGAAGGTAATAAAAAATAAAAGACTAATTGAAAAAAAAACATAACTGATAATTAGTCCATGAGCCAAGACCCGAATTTTGGGATATCGGTACCACCCGGGGTGACTAATTCTCTTAGGTGTTTTTAGCTTGCTACATGTCTCTAGTTTATGTTTTGATATGATAGCCCTTGCACATTGGTAGTTTAATGGTCGTTATCACGTCTTGAATAGACATACCCTACCGAAAATTCCGAAATTTTTTAAATTGTCAAATTTGGGGACAGGAATGCCTAAATGTCAACAAAATGCATATAGTAATTGTCACATTTAATACAAGTCCTGTAAATACACACTAAGCATGCCATGGGCTTGTACATACTATTATGGCAAATTACTACTCCTAAATATCATCTACATCAGACTCGGAATCTGACTGTTGTGCCACCGGCTCTTCTTCAATAGCCGTGTTCTGACATGTCTGTAACCTGCACATGTCCGTGCATTTTAGACCATTGCTGAGGCAAGTACACTTAGGGAGTTCGCATGACCGCACACACTTGCAAGACAGTAGCTGCATAACAGCATCTGGTGCTGGTGAGCCTCGCATCCAGTTGACGGCAAGCTTACCGTCCTCATCTGTCATCCAACCGCAGTCTGTTGGGTTCGCAACAAATGGCTGGCTCTGAAGACTTCTCCTCCAGATCGCAGCCTGGTAGTTTGCACGCAGTGCATGCATGAAGAGGCAGTCCTCACAAGGAGGGAGTTGACTTGACTCTACCTCTCCACGTCTTGCACAGAACAGCTCATACCGAAGCTTGTTTACCTTAGTTGTGTGGGTAGGTGTGGGTAGATGGTAGGTACATGTGGCAGGTGATTTCCTGTAGCTTCTCAAAGAGTTCAGGAGACACTTCCCATGAGCGTCCAAGTTCGTGAAAAGCATCCTGGTATGTCTTGTCCATCTTCACCTGCTTGAGTGTCGTCATCTTCCCTCGGCCAGCGAATGCACTGACGGTATCACAGCCTGTAAAGGCATGCATACCAATCAATGAATCACACACGCTGCCTCCCAGTGTGCGGCTCAGTGTGGTGATATCCAGGAATCTTGTCCGGTTCTTCGTCCCGCACTTCTGGAACAGATGGGATGAGATCTTGTGGCACATGCCAAGACACAACACCATGACGTCTGTATCTTCTGCAGTGATGATGACAGACTTGTTCCCAGATTCTGCTGCATGAAGTGCATGGAGAAGAAGGCGTGTGTCTGCTTCTTCTTGAGTTGACTTAAGCTCAGGAGCCTCTTCCCACTGCTCTTTGGTGATCTTGAAGCAGCGCTGCTCACATGTGACATACAGCTCCTTGTCCTTGAGCTTCTCCCTGTGCTGTGGTGCCTTCCATTCTTCTACCAAGAACTTGATAAGACTTGCCTTGTTGGAGGAACTACCGAGTAACTTTCTCCACTGCTGGATGTTGTGCCCAGGTTGAATGTTCTTGAAATGAATTCCTGTGCCTGCACTTCTTTTGGTTCGTTCTGCATCCTTGATGGATGTCTCCTTGTAGATATCAAACACAACATCAATGCGCCTGCTCTTAGCACCTTCATGAACAGCGTGACTCAGTGCTGTACCTGCAAGCTGTGAAAAAGTTTTGTCGTTTCCCTTCAGTTTGTGGACCAGGCTCATCCCATCAATTATGGTAGCAGAGGGCTCGGGTATCACTTCTGCAGGAGAAACATTCCTCTCTAACTCCTTTGCTAGGGCAGCCTTGTTGGTCTTGCGGAGAGACCCATCACCGCTGGCAAGTGCCCAAGGCAAAGGCCCAAGGGGATGAGCCAGCACAGAGCCTGCAACCTTGGACTGGACAGCAATGCCATTGACTCTATGAGAAGTACCTGCTCCACTTAGGGTCTCTTCAAGTCGGTCAATGTTATCCCAGGCCAGGGTTGTGAACACACCAGGGTAGATGTTTGCTGGCAGTGGAATGTCATCCTTTGAGCATTCCAGCTTCTGGATACAAAGGGCTGTATCGATCTCCTCAAACATTGAGTAAGACACACAGTGACCAAGACGATTCAGAGTTCGGATCAGTTCTGTTTCCTGTCAAAGACTTTACAGCATTGGTCAGCAGTACGTGCTTGGGTGGTTTTGTCTTGCCACTGGTAACAGCAAAGACCAAGTCACTGCCAAAGGAAGTGGCAAGACGTTGAGCTCTTTCAGAGGGAGTTTCACACTCACACTCTCCTGTCAGCAGGGTGTGCAGGAATTGAGTGACTGCTGCAGGAATGACATTCTGATCTGTATCGGGAGGCCATGGCTGACTCACATCTTGTTTATTGATCTCATTCCTCAGCTGCATTCCTGCTTTGGTTAAGACATCTTCAGAGTTAGCTGCTCTTGCTTCTTGCAGGTCTTTTGCCATTTTGTGTGCTTGCCGGGCAAGGTCGTCCATTGAGAGGCTGCGTGGATAGATTAGAAGCTTTCCTTTCTCATCTGGGACAAAGCGTAGTGATTCTCCAAACTCGGTTTCAATCTTTCGGCGAACATGTTTCTTTGTCGCTGGTTTCAGTTGGATAATACCACGGGACATCATGGATCTCTCAAGCCTAGATGTGAGGTTTGTCATAGGCAGTACCTCTGGGTTGGGGAATAATTTGGTCCTTATATACAAGCAGAGTTCCTCGAGGGCTTCTGTCTCAACCTCTTCGTAGCGTGCTTCCTCGCTTTCTTCCTGATTTTCACCTGCACCCGACCTGGCGGCCGCTGGGAAATCATCTTTTGTGAAGAGTTTGTAGCACGACTTGTGGTAGTGACCCTCTGCAGCAACAAGGTCTCTGCTAACTAAACCAAGGATTCTCTGGTTGAGTTTCCTTATTGCTGCTCTGCGAATCTTCTCATCTGCTCGTAGCTCAACACACTGTATGAGTGGCTCCCTTGTCTTTGTTGTTTTTATGTACTTGCTTGACTTCTCGCAGAAGATACATCCTTTGGCATACACCCTGCTAGTACTAGGGGCATCCCTTGATGCCCTCCTCCTGGGGTCGACGCTTGCTGATTCTATCTTGACACCCTTGGCAAGGATAGAATCCAGTGACTTCTTCATTGTAAAGAGACTACGACATTTACGGTGATAATGTATGTGTGGTATTCCTCCTTCTTCAAGGCCCTTGGCTGCTTCCAGGACTGGATCATGCTGCCTGATTTCTGCAGCCCTGAGCAATGTGTTCCAGGAGTCCAAATCCTGTGGTGACACCAGAGCATCGCTGTCATCATCAGAGCAGTGGATGATACAGTCGATCCGTGCTCTCTTCCTCGCAGATGGTTCCATCCTGCCGTCAAACAGTCGACACACACCTGCAAAAAATATCACCATTAAACCATGAACAAACAAACACATTACATGGAAACCACTCTACATATGTTTGCTCCTTCCAATAATAAATTATCCCCAAAATATAACCAAAAATCCCCAAATATGAAATAAACCCCTAAATATGGAGAAACTTGAAATACACATCGGAATAATTCTTGTAGAGAATCAAATAAGCTACAAGAGCTGTTAGAATATATTTTTCAATGTTCCCCATATTTAAGGATTTATTCTAGATTTAGAGGAAAATACCCAAAATATAGAGTATATTCCGAAATATGAGGAAATTTGAAAAATACCTAGGAACAACTCTGGTAGAGAATATAATTCTACATAGGTGTTCAAAGTTTCGCGATGATTGTGTGATGGATTTTAAAGAAAATGAGGAAAACGCCGAGCGTCACGCTAAAAATCTTTATTTTTGGGTAGCGCCCCTATTACATCAAAAAAATTAGACTAAGCTACCAGTGCGAGAAGGCTATCATATCTTAATGTACTTACAGTCACTCTATAAACATTTTAGTACCATTCGTGTTTAGTCACCCCAGGTGGTACCGATATCTGGCCTGGCTCATGGACTAAATATGGTTAACAATAAATATGAAAAATCAGGAAAAATAAAATAAAATAAACAGTACCAAAAAAATGAAACATTGAAACAATTAACAACGTGATTGAAATATAACACTAAGATAAAGATAAAGTAAGCAGGGAACTATAAAAGTAGTTAAAGGGAAATTGAAACTATACAATACAAAATATATGGAAAAACCTACAAACTTTACAAAACATCAAAAGTAACTTATAAAACTAAAATACTTGCCAAACTGGCCAAAAATCTATAACAAATTTTTAAGATGAAACTGGAATATACAGAAAAATATAAAATAAAAATTGAAAACCCTCACTCACCTAAATACGGTCATCCTGCCAACCCACAGATCCTTGAGGGGAAGAGAAGTATGTCTTGAGGTAGTCCCGTTGCTCCTTGGCAAGCCTGGTTGCAGTGTTGCGGGACCCAGGGGGCATGTTTCTTCCTACAGGTGGGTCAGTCCTCCAGAGGCCAGGTATGAGTTCGTGGGTGTCTGGGTCCTCGTGATCTACCTCTGCTCGGGGTGGGTTTCGTCCTCGTAGGATGTTGTGCAAAATGCAGGAGGCCAACACAACAACCTCTGCACGCTCAGGTTTTATAGATATGGGAGTGTGCAAAACCCGGAAGCGGTTAGCAAGAATGCCAAAGGCGTTCTCTACCACCCGGCGGCCCCTGCTGAGTCTGTAGTTGTAGATCCGTTCAGGTTTCGAGAGGAATCGTTGGGGGTAGGGCTTCATCATGTAGGGGCGCAGAGGGAATGCATCATCCCCTACCAAGAAGTAGTCCGTGGGTGGTCCATTGTCATCGGTAGAGATGACCTCGGGGGGGGGGCAGTTTGGCAGTCTGTGTTTCAAGCAACTTACACAGAGGGGTTTGTGCAAAGCCACCACCATCAGACTCTGATCCTATGGCCCCAACGTCGACGTAGATGAATTTGTAGTTGGAGTCAACAATTGCCAACAGGACAATGGAAAAAAACTTCTTGTAGTTGAAGTAATATGTGCCACCAAAGGAGGGGTTGCGGATCCGTATGTGTTTGCCATCAATGGCTCCCACACAATGCGGCAGGTTCCATCGTTCCTCAAAGCCGCTGGCAACCTCCTTCCATTCACCAGGCGATTGTGGCGTTTTGAGCTCCTGATCTCCGTAGACAGAGATGATGGCCTGGCATGTGTCTGGAACAATTTGGCTGATGGTGTTGTGGGCAACACGAAAGTTGTATTGCAGGCTCTTATACGAATCACCCGTAGCGAGGAAACGTAGGGTGATGGCCACCCGCAGCCCAGGAGCAATGGGTTTTCGCCAGAACGTAGGTTTCCTTTGAATGATGGGCGTGACACATTCCACAATCTCATCAAATAGTTGTTTGTCTACCCGGGTGAAGTTCTTGTAGAGTAGTGGACATTCTCTGGCCAACTCTTGCATGAGGTTCTCATAATGGCCTTGTTCAAGCCTCCATTGTAGATATGGCCACACCCACACTGTCCTCTTGGTCCTTTTCTTCTTTTGTTCCTCTTGATGGATGGAGTTTGCTATTGCAAGTAGTTTTAAGACATCTATGTAGGCAATGATGCATTGTATGAGCCGCGTGTTATGCCTAATCTCCGGTTTGATTAAGGAGTTCACATATTTGAACTCCTCCAGGATGAATTCCGTTATGTTGTTCATGGTGCAGAGGAATGAGTGGGAATGGGAAAGGTGTGGCCATTCATGCCCTTTTGTACTTCCCAGATAGAAACCCCGACAGACGTGGTTGACAAAGACTGTCTTTGTCTGTGTTTGGTCAGACGGGGTGTGCCTACGATTGGCCGGAACCGGTCCAGGTACGACCTAACAAATCCCACGCCGTGCGGCCTCAGCTAC